>VKOC01035909.1:0-14371 GCA_009364415.1 Spea multiplicata | reverse complement strand
TGAGCACTGCCATCATGGATCCAGGGGCTTTTATAGGACCGTCAGAAACCTCCCGCCCCCTGCTCGTTCCATAGCTGAAGGGGTTAAGGGAGAAGCTCCGCCCCCGGTTGATTCATCAACGAAGGGGTTATGGGAGGCGGCATCCGCACGGCACAGGGAAGCACCTCCTTCTCTGTTAGCAGCCACACCTCTCCGTCACCATGGTCTCCAGACAGCCCGCGATGTGCCTGTGCCGCCCCCTCCTGGTGCGTGTCATGGAGGTGCAGCGGCCACAAGAGTGCCTGACGCTTGTTGGTATAAATAAAGGAATCTATCCATCTATCAACCAGGAGTGAGAACTACAGAAATGACTAAACCAGTGAAAGACAATCATATTCACAACCTGTCTGCTTCCAGGGAGGCTCAGTTTATTCTCACTTAGGGACTGGTTCACTATTAAGACAATTTAAGTGCCACAGCATGGAAGGAAGGGACTTAGCAGCTTTGCTTATCAACAATTTATAGAAACATTGCAAGTCATAAGGAAAATTTGTTTTTACATTATCGTAAAACATTAGTATGCCTTTTTCTTTAAGCAGACAGATCCAAATGGTAAAGAAAACTCTATGAATCTTAAACTACACAGTATTTTCTTTGAATGCCAAGAGTTATTTAAAAATACTTGGCTTGTACAAAGGGATAAAATTGTGTTCAAAGTTTAATGACTCTTTAACAACCGAAACAACTATGAAATTAAAAATCTGCAATGCAATACATTTCCCACTCGGTGAAGGATTTAATAAACAAAGTACTTGGCTATAGGCATATTTTTATTCAGAAATAATCCACTAATTATTTCCTGCCTGAAGGACCATGGTAATGATTGGACTGGGCTTTCAGTAGCAGATGACTCTCAGCTATTTCACACTCTGATATATGGGTGTTTTTGTTTATTAGGATCTGGACTAAACTAAACTATTCCATGCTTTTAGTTTCTTAAATAAATCCAGCTATTGCTTAACTTACCTGGCAAAGCAAATGCTGGCAGAAGTTTACTGCTCCAATTTTTAGACTTTGCCACATGAGACAATGCTGTTCATCATTTTAAATGCTAGGGTGCCAGGTTGATTATATGTTTCTACATCCTCAATTCATACTCTCTAGAATGCTTCTGTAATGTCTCATATTTTAAACTGTCAATTCAATTAAAGGTCATTAAAGGTAGCTTGGGTCCAAAAGTGTGATATTTTTTTTCTCCTACAAATAAAAAAGTCAATCTATGTTATTCTTCAATTCTTGTAGAGGAAAAACATAAATTCTATATAATAAAGTAGACATCCGTATAATAGTAAATCTTCATATATGGTTGAGGTGTCGGATGGGTCAGAAAATCTGTGAGGTCCAATAGAATGAAGGACTGGAAAAAGGAAAAGGCTGATAGACAGGTTTGCTAAAAATGTGGGTGGAAGGAAAGAAAGGATAATTATAATGATAGAGATGGTTGGGGTGGATTTTGATGGGCACTCGTGAAAGTACGAGGAGATGGTAAACAAATAATAATAAAAGAAATTAACAAACTCATAAAAAGTAGCTCCGGCCACTATGCAGAGACGTATTCACAGCAGGCGAACAATACAGGGCCAGAGGCAGAAAATTGTGGTCAGGAGTTTCCGAGGTCGGGAGAGGCAGCACGGGAGCGAGGTCAAAACACAATGCGAGGTCGGGGCACAGGCAGCACGTGAGCGAGGTCAAAACACAATGCGAGGTCTGGTACACAATAGAAGCCTCACAAAAGAACTCCGACTTGGTGCGCTCGTGTAAACCGAGAAAATAAATGAAATGATACAAAATAATAGTGTAGTAGAAAAATAAAAAAATTGGTTGATGAATGTACTCTATGCACTCACAAGTGTACTTGGTGCTTCAAAGCTCTGTGGGTCCGTTTAGTCCGCTCGTATATGTAGATAAATTGAAAAGACAAAAGAACATAGGGTGATATCGTAAATAAATAAACACCGCAAGGTGTTGAATGCACTTACTCGTATGATGAGAGTATTCAGCGTATCGTATTTCAGAAGGGTGATTTTTCCTCTGTATTCTTGGTAAATGTATCCACGAAACAGTATTCAATCCGATGGGTAATCACAATATAAATTTATTGTTGGGCTAAGCCCTAAAAATCATCCAAAAAGACTACAGGTACATGATAGGTAAATAAATAAATAAATATTGCCTTAATAGATAAATAAATATTTAAAAATCAGTCCTCGTAGTCCAATCTATAATGATAAATGAAACGTCAATAAAAAGTAAATAAAAACCAGTTCTCTAAAATCGCCAAGAGACTGGAAATAAAAAAAGTCCTGTAACTCAACGCGTTTCGCCTGTTGGGCTTCCTCAGGAGTAGTGTTCTTCCTCTGCATCGTGGATTCTTTTATTCATGGCCGGCGCCATCTTTTTTTTTTGGGTTCCTCCTCCTCCGGTGGTGGTCCTTCCTCTGTGCGTCATGACGTCAGCCGAATCGCGTCTTGTATCCGTCATCACGTGTGTCGTCTCTGGAGCGTGAAGTCTTCAGTTTCGTCCCCAATGTTCATTGTGGATACGGTGCCGATCTCTCAGTTCGATGTTCGTTCAGACGGGAGAAGGGAGAACAAAATATATTTGTAAATCACCCTAGGCAACCTGGTGTATGTATCGCGGATGGGTAGGAGACCGGGTGTGAATATATTTACGATGATATGCGTTCCTATGTGATGTTTTACATAATAAAGTATATAATATGTGTGTTGGACTGCTGTTTAAGCTGTATCGGTATTGCCATATGTTTTCTATATATGGACATTTCTACAATGAATCAAATATTAAAGATTAAAAAACGAATGTCCAATTAAAAGTATATGCGCATGTTAGTGGAAGAAGCCTAGAAAGAGTTGGTAAGGGGGGAATGTACATGTACAAGCTAAAGAAAGATTGGTGTGGGGGAAGTGTACATACATACCATATGTGTCGAAAGAAAAAATGTCCAATAGGAGGTACATACGTTTAAATGGATAGAGCCAAGAAGGAATTGGTATAAAGGGAATGTACATGCAGTGTGTTCATAAAAGGAAAAAAATAAATATGGAGTAGATACCAAAAGAGGGAAATAGGTGAAGTATCACATATAAAATTTATATAGAGATAAGTAGGTGGAGTACAGAAAGAATTAGCGTGGAAGTGACCTGTATATTAAAAAAGAAGAAAAAGTCCCTATAGAATTGAGGTCTTGTCATAAAGGGTATGAAAAAAGGTAAGTAAGACCCAGTGGCTATCTTGTACGATGGCCTTCATGAAGTGCCCAAATAGCTATCCTTCTATCATTCGTGGAGCTGATCTGTTGGATCGTCGCTGTTAAGGCTGAATAATAAGAAAATTGTGTGTTCCTTTTATTCTTATATAAATCTTTAAACAAATGCTAGTATGTCCAATTCCGTATTTAAACCCCCTTTTTTAAAAGTTTTTAGTTTGAATATCCATTCCGTTTCGCGTTTAGACAGTTTTTCAACGGAATTTCCACCCCTCCAATTAGGAGGGACCAAATCTATCCCCAATATTTTTAGGGTATCTAGTTTAAAATGGGGACAGATATTACAGTGTCTTGGGACGCTGTGTTTGATGCTTTTGTTTCTTATATTGCCAATGTGCTCCAATATTCTTTCTTTTAAGGGTCTGATCGTTCTTCCTATATATTGGAGACCACACCCACACTCTAATAAATATACCACATTTTTAGATGTACAGTTAATGAAATGTTTAATGTTGTATGTGTGGCCTGTCTTAGTACCTGTGAATTGATCTGTTTTCTTAGGGAGATGGGTACACATTTTGCACCGTCCACATGTGAAGAAACCCATTGGTTTGTTCCCAAGGAATCTTTGTATGGGTTGACCGGAACTTTTAGTTGGAAGAATACTTGGTGCAAGGATTTGTTTTAATGATTTAGCTTTTTTAAAAATGATTTGTGGTTTACTAGGGAGTATAGTACCAAGAATCTCATCATTTTTGAGAATATGCCAATGTTTTTCTAGGATGTGTTTAATGTCATGGGCTTGTGTATTGTATTTGGTTGAAAATGAAAGAGAAAAGTCCCTTTCTCCCTTACTCTTTATTTTACTTTCTTTCTTAGTTAACAAGAGGTCCCTATTTATTCCCTCTACCTGTCGAAGGCTGCTTTGTAACCTCTCGATAGGATAATTTTTCTTTAAAAATTTGTCTTTAATTTCTGTAGCTTTAAGTTCGAAATCCTCGTTCCTCGAGCAATTTCTTCTGACTCTCATAAATTGTCCTTTAGGAATGTTATTTAGCCAGAGTGGATGATGACAGCTCGTGAATTCTATGTAGCCATTCTTATCTGTCGGTTTCGTGTAGTTTCTGGAGCAGATTATATTGTTATCACAAAAGAGTTCTACATCTAAGAATTCAATTTTTTCTTCCTGAATGTTAGAAGTGAACTTTAGATTGTATGGGTTGTTGTTGGTGTACTGTATAAATGTAAGTAATTCCTCCCTTGTCCCTTTCCATATGATAAGAATATCATCAATATATCTTTTCCACAGCACCAGGTTTGCACCATAGGGGTTGTTACTCCATATGTACTCTCTTTCCCATTCGGCTACAAAGAGATTAGCATAGCTAGGTGCAAACCTGGTGCCCATTGCTGTACCGCACATTTGTAGATAGAATTCTTTTTCGAACCAAAAATAATTATATTTTAAAATAAAATCTATACAGTCTAAAATGAATGTTTTTTGTGTCTGGTCCATGTTGGTGTCCCTAGTGAGGGTTTTATCTATGGCTTGAATACCTTGTTCATGGTTGATAACCGTGTACAAAGACGATACATCCATGGTTGCCCAGAACCAACCTTGGGTCCATTCTATCTTTTTTAGAATATTAAGTAGATGAGAGGTGTCTTTTAAATATGCTGGAATTTGTATAACATAGTTTTGTAAGAAATAGTCAACATATTCTGACGTGTTGCACGTCAAGGAGTCTATCCCACTGATAATGGGCCTACCTGGGGGGTTTTTCAAATTTTTGTGAATTTTAGGAAGAAAATAAAAGATAGGAATTTTTGGGTGGTCTTGTTTTAAATAATTGAACTCTTTATTAGTTAAAATCCCTTCATCTAATCCTTTTTTTAGAATGTTGTGTAAAATGATACTGAAATCTTTTGTGGGGTCTTTACTCAGTTTTTTATACGTATCAAGGTCTCCCAATATTCTATTTGCTTCTTGAATATAGTAAGTGTGGTCCATAATGACTGTGGCCCCTCCCTTATCTGCTTGTTTAATGACCAGATTGTGTTTTTCCTTCAATGCTCGTAGTGCTTGTTGTTCCTTCCTATTGAGATTAAATGATTTGCGTTTTGTTTCTAACTTTTCCATATCCTTAAGTACTAAGTCCGTGAAGACCTCTAGGTGTTCACTTCTTTCGTAATGTGGATAAAATTTAGATTTCGGTTTAAGTTGGGTGTGTACATAACGCCCTTCCGTGACATCTTTGTTAGTGGTATCCTCTGTACCTTTTTTGCAAAAAAATCTTTTAACTGTTAATTTTCTTAGATATTTTTGCGTATCCATAAATAGTTCAAATTGGTTGGATCCTATTGCTGGGGCAAATTTCAGGCCTTTTTTGAGTAATTTGATTTCATCCTGTTGTAGAGTAGTGTCTGATATGTTTACTATTCCTTCTTCATCTGGTTCTAATGTATCTACTTGTTTCGTCTTTGTTCCTCCCCCTCTCTGCCCTCTAGTTCTCTTTGAAATCTTCTTCTTTTCCATGGACTCTGGTCCAATGGAATGGACCGTGTCCTTAGCTCCATCACTTCTCTGCGTGGGGGAGTTTCCTTTCTTTTGGTACCTCCTTTTCGGGATAGCCCCCTGTCTAAAAAAGCTTCCTGCTCTTGTTCTGTTGTTCTCTCCCCATATTTCCCTAATTGAGGGTGGGGTGTATGGGCTGGAATAATCTCTCGGTCATCCTTATATGAACTCCTATTATGTCTATGTGTGGGAATGGTCTCTCGATCATTCTCATATAGATTCCTCGTGTATCTATGTGTAGGGGGTCTATAATTATAATTGTAATTGAATTTCCTCTCCTTGTTCCTATAATTGTCTCTATATGGCCCTGAAGTAGGTTTGCTTTGATGAATTCCCCTGTGCATTTCTTCCTTATCTCTAAAGAATTTTCTCTTTTTGTTTATAATCAGCTCTTCCTCAATCTTATTGATTCTTTTCTCCATATTTAATTTTTGGGCAGACGTTGTCTGGATATCTATTTGGGTTTTTATCTCTTCTTCCGTATTATGTATGTCCCTCTCTATCTTTTTTAGTCTATAATTATAATTGTAATTGAATTTCCTCTCCTTGTTCCTATAATTGTCTCTATATGGCCCTGAAGTAGGTTTGCTTTGATGAATTCCCCTGTGCATTTCTTCCTTATCTCTAAAGAATTTTCTCTTTTTGTTTATAATCAGCTCTTCCTCAATCTTATTGATTCTTTTCTCCATATTTAATTTTTGGGCAGACGTTGTCTGGATATCTATTTGGGTTTTTATCTCTTCTTCCGTATTATGTATGTCCCTCTCTATCTTTTTTAGTTGATCTTTTTGTTGCGCTACTATTAGCTCCATGAGTTTGTAGGAGCATTCATCTAAAGTGTCATGCCATTTTTTCATAAATATATGGTCATCTGAACCAAAGGCTGGGGTTTTTTGGATCCTTAGACCTCTTGGTATAGTTTTAGTCTTAATATACTGTTCAATAAAAGTTATTTCCCACCACCTCTTAATTTCTTTCTCCATCTGCCTTTCTAATTGTATAAATAAACTTGTGTCCTTACTGGTGGGTTCCTGTGTGAAAATATTATCCAATCTTTTGGTCCTCTCATCTCGCCAAGTGAAGAGAGAATCGGACCTGTATGCCATTTTTATGTGTATGTAATAAAGTATCCGTTGGTCACTAAAAAATGTACGTGAAGCTGGATTTCAATTGGAGAAAAACGACTATATATAGAAGTGAAAAGAATGTGAAAACCAGTCTAAAAACGTATATTTTGAAAGTGCGAAACTGGAAGATAAATAAAAGTGAAAAATAAAAAAGGGGGATACTGCCCTTCTTGAACCGGTAACACAGCTGCGACCTTGTAACACACCCTCCAAGTGTGGTAACCTCACAAAAGAACTCCGACTTGGTGCGCTCGTGTAAACCGAGAAAATAAATGAAATGATACAAAATAATAGTGTAGTAGAAAAATAAAAAAATTGGTTGATGAATGTACTCTATGCACTCACAAGTGTACTTGGTGCTTCAAAGCTCTGTGGGTCCGTTTAGTCCGCTCGTATATGTAGATAAATTGAAAAGACAAAAGAACATAGGGTGATATCGTAAATAAATAAACACCGCAAGGTGTTGAATGCACTTACTCGTATGATGAGAGTATTCAGCGTATCGTATTTCAGAAGGGTGATTTTTCCTCTGTATTCTTGGTAAATGTATCCACGAAACAGTATTCAATCCGATGGGTAATCACAATATAAATTTATTGTTGGGCTAAGCCCTAAAAATCATCCAAAAAGACTACAGGTACATGATAGGTAAATAAATAAATAAATATTGCCTTAATAGATAAATAAATATTTAAAAATCAGTCCTCGTAGTCCAATCTATAATGATAAATGAAACGTCAATAAAAAGTAAATAAAAACCAGTTCTCTAAAATCGCCAAGAGACTGGAAATAAAAAAAGTCCTGTAACTCAACGCGTTTCGCCTGTTGGGCTTCCTCAGGAGTAGTGTTCTTCCTCTGCATCGTGGATTCTTTTATTCATGGCCGGCGCCATCTTTTTTTTTTGGGTTCCTCCTCCTCCGGTGGTGGTCCTTCCTCTGTGCGTCATGACGTCAGCCGAATCGCGTCTTGTATCCGTCATCACGTGTGTCGTCTCTGGAGCGTGAAGTCTTCAGTTTCGTCCCCAATGTTCATTGTGGATACGGTGCCGATCTCTCAGTTCGATGTTCGTTCAGACGGGAGAAGGGAGAACAAAATATATTTGTAAATCACCCTAGGCAACCTGGTGTATGTATCGCGGATGGGTAGGAGACCGGGTGTGAATATATTTACGATGATATGCGTTCCTATGTGATGTTTTACATAATAAAGTATATAATATGTGTGTTGGACTGCTGTTTAAGCTGTATCGGTATTGCCATATATTTTCTATATATGGACATAACAGACACAATAGAAGCCAACAGGAGAACAAAGTAGAAACACGCATCCAGAGTTACAAACAGTGACTCTTTGAACAGGCACTGTGGGTAAATGGGTGTAAGTTTAAATAAGGGAAAATGGCGGGAACACTGACAATGCCACACACAGGAGGCTATGCCAGATACCAGATTTCTTCAGCAGTTGCTGCGGTATATTAAACTTATTTCTTAGTATACTAACACTGGTTGTAGTCAGTATATTATCTTTTTCAAGTAAATGTAAAAAAATATTATAAGATATAAAATACAATTAAGTGCTACTGATGAATACAAAAATCTAATGGATTTCTTAATATTTTTGCTGCTCACTTAGATTTCAGTAGCATACAAAATGGCTTGAGTTGAGCTAATAATATATTAAATTAATTAATAATAATTAGTTATATCTATTTTTAAATTCAGTGTATATCTATATATAGTAGTTAAAGTTTATATTAATTACAAATAAAAGAAGACATTACAGTATGTATTTCCTATTTTATACTACCCTTTCAAACCAGTTTCCAGCGAAGGC
The DNA here is from genome assembly GCA_009364415.1 of Spea multiplicata. Lineage (NCBI taxonomy): Eukaryota > Metazoa > Chordata > Amphibia > Anura > Pelobatidae > Spea > Spea multiplicata. The sequence continues at coordinate 5,571 of VKOC01035909.1, read as the reverse complement.
TATTCAAGGTGAGGTCAGTTTTGAATAAGCATGTATTGTCCACTTATAAAATAAGAGAAAAAAAATATATTTTTGTAATGGAAATTTTGTAACTGGGTAAGCTCTTTGAGTTATGAATCACAATGATAATTTCATTGAGTAGGTTATAAGACTAATTAGTTTTTCATTCAGAAAACCTGAACAAATTATGACAGCAATAGAAATTGTTACTCAAGCAACAGTGATCGTATTCATCTTTACACTTGACATACTAGTCTAGATAAAATCGGCACGAAAGATAGGAATACAAGTGTAAAACAGGATTTTTTTATTTACAAACTGAGGTTAGTAAAAAATTATTCTAGTAAGTCCATCAAGGGGTGCTTGCATAGTTGGGATAAATAATAAAAGGAATACAATAGTTTAGATTGTTTTGTTAAAACATAAAAGATAATATATATGATTTATGCACTCACAAGGCTCTTCTCATAAAATCAAAATCCACAATAACCAAAATAAAAAGACACAATGGCACAGTACCCTCGCAGCCAAAAGTAGGAATAGAAGCCAAAACACTTACAACAGAAGGCTGGAAGAACGTTGCCTGGTCTGATGACTTTCGATTCCAGTTGCGACATTCAGATGGCAGGGTCAGACTTTGGCGTAAACAACATGAAAGCATGGATTCATCCTGCCTTGTATCAATGGTTCAGGCTGTTGGTGGTGGTGTATTGGTGTGGGGGACATTTTATTAGCCTCTTAGTACCAACTGGGCATCGTTTAAATGCGACAGCCTACCTGCATATTGTTGCGGACAATGTCCATCCCTTCTGATGGCTACTTCCAGCAGGATAATGCAACATGTCAAAAAGCTCACATCTCAAACTGGTTTCTTGAACATGACAATGAGTTCACTGTACTACAATGGCCTCCACAGTGACCAGATCTCAATTCTATAGAGCACCTTTGGGATGTGGAGCAGCCGAAAAATCTGCAGCAACTGTGCGATCCCATCATGTCCACATGAACCAAAATCTCTGAGGAATGTTTCCAGCACCTTGCAGAAAGTATGCTACGAAGAATGAAGGCAGTTCTGAAGGCAAAAGGGGTTTCAACAAAGTACTAGCAAGAAGTACCTAATAAAGCAGCCAGTGAACTGAAAGGTTCTCCTGATGGTAACATCAGCGCTGGAAAGGGTTAAAAGACGCTGCCATCTTGCGAATGGGACAATCTCTTGCAGTGGCAGTTATGACCACTCTCCGAAATGGTCACAGTGCGTCCTGGGATGAGTGTTCGGTATCACTGAATGCCTCACGATCAAGCCATTTCAGCGACATAATTGAGCTCTTCTAAAACCAGTGTATGGCGGACATTGATGCACGGGGAGGGGCCCCTGATGCCGATCTTGGTATTGCTGAATTGCAGCAACACCGTTTGGGTGTAAATTTCTTTCTACACCCGTTTAAAGTCATGACATGCCAAGCAGGTCATTTGTTGTTAACTGTTTTTCTTGACGTGCCTGGCACATCAATTATCCTCAAGACGTTAAAACTCTAAAAAAATACACCCACAACATCTAATCATGTAATATGTGTGGATGTATCTACCCTGTACGCATATATATATATGGTCTGTTATTCTTACCTTTATTGCTACATACATGGGCATATGGCTTAAGGGGAACCCTGGAAAGGAAAAGGATATAAATAAAAGTATAAACAATTTTGATGTGTATGTAAATATAGATAAATACCAATAGATAAACATAAGGGTGGCCTAATCCATGAAAGCTAAATTTCTGTGTTCAAAGCCCCAGTTTAAAAATCAACTTTTTCTTTTTGTACAGACGCTGTGCTACATTACCTCTATCCATGGTGGGACTACTATGTCTATACCTATAGTTACAAAACCTTTAAAAGGGGGACATGTATTACAATGTAGGGGTACAGTATGTTTGGTTTTAAAAATGTCTAATGTTACCCAACTGTTCCTGTATTTCAGTGCCCTAGTGGGCCTTCCCACATATTGGGTTCCACATGGGCACTGAAGCAGATACACTACATTACAGGAATTACAATGAATAACTTGATCTATAATGTTTTTTTAAGTATAAGTGTACACATCTTGTTTCTGCCACATGTGAAAAAATTGTGTAGGTTTCATATCCAAAAAAATATTATATTTTATTTCATTAACTTGGAGCTAGAATCTTTATTAAAGCATCCATTTTCTTAAAAAAATATTAGGATTAGCTCTCCTATTATGTCATCGTTCTTTAGGATAAGTAACATTTATCAAGACTTTTTTATTCTCATAAGATTTAGTGTTATATTTCATATAAAAAGTAAAGCTAAAATCCTTTTTATTGTTTCTACATTTTGGAATGTTATTAAGCCATGCAGGGTGACGGCAATTGGCATACTCTATGAAACCAGTTGCATCCGTTGGTTTTGTTATTTGAATGAATTTGGTTATCAACTATAAATAAACAAAGATCTAAAAATTCTATATTATCCTCTTGTATTTTGGACGCGAATTTCAATTTATAGTTGTTTACATTTATATAGCATCTATTGTTCCTCGCCAAATAATAAGAACATTGCCAATGTACCTTTTCCTCAGCACCAGGTTTGTGCTAAAGGGGTTGTTATTCCAGACATATTTGTCTTCCCATTTAGCCACACAGATATTGGCATAGCTTGGCACAAACCTGGTGCCCATGGCAGTACCACATAGTTGAACAAAAATTCTCCCTCAAACCAAAAATATACAATTTAAAATAGTTGTTTTGCAGAATTTTTATGTCTGTATCCTTTGAGCGAACAGCAAGTGATGGGATGATATACTTCTGGGGGTAGACACAGAAGTCTTTACAAAGCCAGGGCTCATAGTCAATGTTCCATCTAATTTTTCTTAGGTGGTGTGCGGAGAAAATTTCTCTTGTGCAAAAATTTTCCCAGAGCCAAAATTTTGTGCACACAATGTCCGCATCGCATAAAGTATTAAAAAATATATATATTTTTTAAATTTTTTTATTATTGGGAAAAACTGTTGTGCACACAATTTTTGCACATGTGCGCTCTCTGAAAAAGCTATGTGCGCGCGCACAAGCGCACAGCTTAGAGGGAACACTGCTCATAGTCAATAGGGAGGAGGCTGGCTCTCAGGCCTCTCCAGTGGCCCCAGTGATGGAGGGTTCCGTCACCAGCATCATCATCAGTTATATGTAAATTATTACCTGGTCAGTATGCTTAAAACTGCTACTACGTTAATTAGCATACCAGTTCTGTAAAATAGTGGCCTGCATACGTAATTGAAAAATTATTTAAATGTTATTTTAATGAATCCTATTGCAGTTAGTCAATGTAGTTGTACCTACCTATTTTTATTGGTTTATCTATGATAATAACGTCTCTTTAATTGTTGTATTGTAAGTGAGTGGGTAACAAAAAAAAAGGAAAATTGTATGTGACACTGTTCTAAAGCTGATACTATCTCTTGTACATATATTAAATTGCTTGTCTGTTCTGCAGTGCCTTATCAGTAATATACAAAGTACAGGAGCATTATATAATCAATACAACTGCAAAGGCATACACATAGTGTGTAAGAATAGCTTTATTCAGTGCAAGCCCAGGAGCATATTTGAAGAAATGTATTTATTATAAATGAGGCTATACATTTTTGAGTGGTCCCAAGGTGGCGAAAAACACAATGCATGGCTCAACTTCAGTCAGCAGGAGAGGGAAGAGTGTGATGTATTCTCATCAGGCGTGAGTTTTATATTGCAGTTTAAAAAAAAAAAGAAAAACAGAGATTTTAAGTTTTGTTTGGTAAAGACCTGCTATCCAAGTCAATATCAACCAAGTACACCTACTAACATAATGTGTATATAACTTTAAAACTTCTTGTGCAGTCCTTTAATTGTATCATATATTGTAAAGTATACATTCTGCTTTCTGGCACTATATATATAAATATTAAATAAACACTACGTTTTCAAAAATGATGGAAAATTTTGTGAAGCAGACACGGAAAGAAAAATTAGAACAGGAACTGATGTAATGCTATTCATAAGCATACAATACAGAAGAATATCACACAGGGGTTATGTAAACAAGCAGGGATAAGCCTAGGGTAAGTGGCAACTGGATGCAGTATTTCTTCAGGGCCTTTGTAACTAAGACATCATACACGTCCACACACTCATTCTAATACCTAATAGACACTCTCTCTAAACCATTACACATCATCCATGTAGCTTACACAGGTCTCCCTCACTGTCTTTCCATCTCATCCTTTACCCCACATGATGTCCTGTCTTCCCTGCAGCTCCCGCTCTTTGTGCAAGCTTCCACACTAGTGCTTTCGCCCTATTAGCACATGCTCATATAATGTGCTTTATGTGACCTTGCAGGGCACCAAAGGTACAGGGATGTGCTAAGGTACAACTTAGCACATCCCTGTAAAAAGGTGATCTAAGGGAATAAGAAAATTCAAAATAGTCTTGCCACCATAGTAACCAAATCAACATTTTATGGGTTTCTATGGCAATAACAGGCCCAGACTGGCCATCCGGAACACTAAACAAATACCTGGTGGCACACTGGGCAACAGCACCCCATACTCGCACAATCTGCCGCTCCAGCACCTGCTGCTGTATGTGCCCAGCCACACACTCCGTGAGCATAAGAACGTAACGTGTGGCCATGCATATCCGACCAGCAGACGCACTTACATTACACTGCCTCCAGCCTTAGAGTGTCAAGGCGACCTCATAATCCCCAGTACAAAGGAGATTTAACACGGTCTTTAATACTCATTATGAATTTGTGCCTTTACTGGATAAAATGCCTTGTATCTGTCAATTAATTCACAATGTTTGTTCTGTTTGTCAGATGTGGTCTATTTTTCTGTACTGTAAGTCAGCTGGCTCCCAGAAATACACTGTAAAGGCTTCCTAAGATACATGTTCCAAATATCTCTAGTTGCCATTTTAATTTTAAATACTGAATAAGGAAACCTTTGCTTGTCTTTAATCTTAAAGTGTGTTTCCAGGATACCCATTAAGTTATTAAGCAACATAAAAGTTCAGGGAGTAACCAAAAACATTACAAGATGTTACTTGCTTTATGTCAGCATGTCTCCCCATGCAGTGTATTCATCTTTGTTTAATTTTTTAAACTGAGACATTACATTATGATTTGCATTTTTTTCTAACGGTAATCATACATTTACACTTTTTCTTACCATTTCCTCTGTCATTTAATATTTATTGCAGTTTTAGATTCCCAAATATATTAAATGTTTGGGTTTTAAATTAAAAGTTCAATCTTAACAACAAAAAAGTAATAAAGTAAAAGATTTGTGTCCCTCTTACCTATGGGAGGGACGGTATCATGAAGGTACAAGGTCATGTTTTTCATGGGCTATTTCTGTGTGATACAGAAATAGAAAATGTTGCTTTCTCCTATTAGAAGTAATGAAATAACAGATAAAACTTTATGAGTTTATGAAATAACAGATAAAGCACTGTTTGAGCTTTACACATTGCAGAATAACCTAAATGAGGTAGAGTCCAAGCTGGCACTC
>VKOC01035894.1:0-13897 GCA_009364415.1 Spea multiplicata | reverse complement strand
TATCCAAACTATTTTCGGGAAGTTACCTGCAAGAAAACGCATTAACACATATATGCTTATAAAAGATCAGGCCTAACATATATCTTATACCGGGCCGACTCCCATCTCCCAATCCTTTTGATGACGGACGTATCCAATCCTAATCTAGCCGCCTCTGTTGCAGCACCGATTCTAAACGAGTGAGTAGAATAATTTTCTTCACCAAGACCCAGTGCTGATAAACATTTCTTTAAAACACTATGAAATTGGAATTTCGTTAATGGCTGACCTGAACCATGCATAAGCCAGTTTCCTGGCAACTTAGGACGCTGAGCCATAAAAGCCTCAGCCGTCCTCACCGGGCAAATAGGACTTCTTTCAACTCTCTGCAGTTTAATGCAGAAACCTTTACCCTTTTTATCCGTCTTTGACGCCCGAAGAAAAATTCGTAAATTGTCCCCCAGAAAAACATCGTCCATAAGCAAACCAGAGCCGCCTTTACTGTTGCCAGCCACCAGTTCACTAACACGGAATGCTCCAAAAAAAGCAATAATAAAAGCCGTCTTAAAAAGGCAAGCCTCAGATTTGTTCCAGCATATATTATTAACTACTTCCACAATATTCTGCAATAACTCATACGAAATAGGCCGTCTTGAATCCTTTGTAACCTTCCCACAACTATAACCTTTTAAAACCTGTTTCAGCAAAAAATCCTTAAGCGAGTGTTGCTTAGCTGATAGCCTAAAGAAAAAACCTATACCTAATAAACACCTATCAATAAAGGAACGCGAGAAACCTTTCTTAATTAAGTCCAGCACAAAACCTAACGCCGTCTCAACTCTGGTATCCAAAAAATCTATACCCTTATTTGCCACAAAAACTGTCCAAAGTCCCCAGGACCTCTTATAGCTGGACCAGGTGCTTTTTGATAAAGACCGTTCAATGAAGTCACTTATCTCGGCGACGTCAATTCCCATATGCTTGGTGAAATTTCCAGCCCCTCCTTGTCCGCCTGAGGTGCCAATTCCCTGAAAAGCTTAAAGTCAAAGCGCGAGAGAGCATCAGCGATTGTATTCTGTTTACCAGCAATATGTTTAGCTTTGAGCCAGATATTATTAATAAGACACAAGTACACTAAGCGTCTTAATAAATTAATCACGGGCAAAGACTTAGCACGCAGAGTATTGATAACCCAGACTACACCCATGTTATCACAGTGTAACAAAATTCGCTTGTTCTGCCATAAAACACCCCAATATTCCAAAGCTACCACGACTGGAAATAGTTCCGATAACACCAAGTTTTTTGTCCATCCTGCATCATGCCAGACCTGAGGCCAACCCGCAGCCGCCCATTTTCCTTGCCAAAAAATACCGAAGCCAAATGCCCCTGCTGCATCAGTAAAAAACTCATCATTATCAATAAATTCATTCTGCCATATCGCAGCACCATTAAATTTTTTAAGAAACAATTTCCAGACTAGCAAATCTTCTTTAACCTGCTTGGAAACTCTAACCCTATGATAACCAACTTTCTTTCCAGAGATAGCCTTAGCCATGTGCCTGGAAAAAACCGTGCCCATAGGAATTACTCTAGTCGTGAAATTTAATAAACCTAATAACGATTGAAAACACTTAACCGTTACCTTCTTAGCAACCAAAACCGCATTAATTAGAAACTTTAATTTAATAATCTTATCCCTAGGTAATCTAAACAACATGTTCACTGTATCTATTTCTATACCCAAAAACAACAAAGAAGTGGTGGGAAAAACAGTTTTTTCTTGAGCTAGAGGAATGCCAAAAAATTCCGCTATAACAAAGAAAGAATTTAACAATGACAAACAATCCTGACTACCAGACCTACCTATGAACAAAAAATCATCTAAATAATGTATAACTGAATTCAAACCCGAAACTGATTTAACTGCCCATTCCACAAAACATGCAAACGCTTCAAAGTAATAGCAAGAAAGAGAGCATCCCATCGGTAGACACTTATCAAAATAAAATTCACCATTTAGCTGAAAACCCAAGGAAGGAAAACAATCTGGGTTAATAGGGAGTAAACGGAAAGCGGCCTCAATATCCACTTTGGCTAGTAACGCATTCTTACCAAATAACCGTACCCATTTTAATGCGTCCTCGAAACTAGCATAATGAACTGGAAAATCGGATGTATTTATTTCATCATTCAAAGAACTCCCTTTGGGGAAAGAAAGATGATGAATAAGCCTAAAAGAACCTTTTTCTTTCTTAGGGACCAGACCTAATGGTGACAACCTAAAATTCTTAAAAGGAGGAAATGGAAAGGGACCTGCTACCCTACCTAACAAAATTTCTTTTTCAATCTTCTGCACGGCTATAACCTTGTTAAGCTCTACTGATTTTAAATTATCAACCCAACATAACGTATCACTCTTATAAACAGGAATATAAAAACCATAGCGAAAACCATTGTATAACAATTCAGCCATCTGCTTGTTTGGGTAATTGTTTAAAAATAGAAGCAGATTTAACCAGTTCACCGGAGTCTCCGCTCTTCTGAAACTGATCCCTCCCTCCTTTACGAAAACATTTACTAGCGGGATGACTCCCCGCACAAATGGAACATTCATGTTTGAAACGGCAAGAATTGGGCCACTTGCACTGCGAATCATTAAATGACCAACAAATTCCTTTTTGACGCTGAGGCATAGCATTCACCCCTTGAGACCTAAAGTTAGACATATTCTTCTGAGGTAACATCACGCTTACCCAGGTGCCTACATCTTTCATACCCCATTGTAAATTCTGATGCACTGCCAGTTTTTGTCTAAAAATTTCATCATAGTGGAACCACGACATTCCTCCAAAATTTTTATAAGCCTCTAGTACAGCCTCTAAGTGCTGAAATAACCCTGGACTTTTCTCACTATGCTTTTCGCAATAAACGCTAGCATATATACAAAAGGCTTGGAGCCAATTATTAAATGATCTAGGAATCGGTCTTCTCCTATCGTCATCCTTCTCATGTTTTAACAAAAAATCCTTGGACGCAGGCAATAAAGACAGAATGTCCACATAATCACCATTCCAAATTTTCTCCTTAATAGACATAGCCAAATGAAAACCTAATGGTGACATATCACATGCTAACGACTCCTTCATGCATGACTCACTAACAATACTCTGTTTAGTATTTTTAACTCCCCAAGCCTGGGCTGGACTGGGAGACTGAAGTTCTTTTAACAAACCCACCAAAGAACCCACTAAATCACCCAGCTTATCCATATTAAGCTGTTGGCACTCACCAGCTCCAGCCCTGCCTTGCATCTGAGGTACTTCAGCAGTGCTCTTCATCCTCTCTGCTTGTCCAGAGACCGGCACCTGCTGACTAAATAACAGCGTGCTGCTAGAATCCTCCACAGGTGGTTGCTGAAGATGCTTCTTCTTAGCAACACTCTTCCTAGGAGACCTAGAAAGAGACCTCTTCTGACAAGCTGAGAGCCGGCTACTTCTTCTGTTCTTCCCGTGGTTAGAAACCACTTCCTTATTAAAATCTCGCGAGTCTTCAGTGAATTCTCGCGACGCTGACTGGAAATCCCGTGAAGTTCCCTCACACGGGTCAATATTCTCTTCTCGCGGGACTACGGCTGTGGCGACATCTTCACACGGCTCCACCTCGGTCAACACCTCCAGCTCGCTTCCCAGCCAACCGCGTTGGACGTCTTCTTCCGCAACGGAGAATTCAAGGCAGCGCCGCAGCCAGTCTTCACCACCTCTTCCGGCAGCCTTTTCACGCAGCCTCGAAAGCAGCTCCTCCATCTTCAGCCTTTGGCTCTCCCGCTATGCTGCTGCTCACCAGACTCGACAGGTCAGTGCAAACAGCTAGCGGTTCGCCGCAGGTAAGTGAGGTACACCTCAGGGAAAGCCCTATTTATAGTGCAACTTCCCGCCTTTTGCGCAGCGCGAGGCAGTCGCGAGAGCAAGGCGCGCAAAGAAAAGGGGCGTAACTAAGCGGCGCGCGGCGCCCACAAACACCTAACATTAAAAAGGCGGCAATACTAAGCAGCGCGAGCGCAACTAGAAAGTTCTTAACACCTTTTTTTTTTTTTTTACTTGCATAACCTGCCTGACCTAACCCTAAACCCTGACCTTTATATGACCCCTTAATCCCCACAACCACATGACGCCCTGCCTGCTAATTAGAGTCAGGGCTATCCACAAACCCAGCATTGCAGGTAAAGTTCAACTGCAAATCACATGTAAACTCAGCACTGAAGGTATAGATCAAATAAACACCACATGGAAACAGCACTCCAGATATTGATCAACTGAATAAGACATACAAACCCTGTATTTGCAGGTATACATAAATCATGTATGGAAACATAGCATAGCAGATATAGATCAACAGAATAACAGAAAAAACCCAGCTTTGCAGGTATAGATTAATTGGAATTCACAGAAAAACTTAGCATTTAAGGTTCTTCCTCTTCTTGTCACAGACTGGGTCCATATGGATGACTGAAAGGACCCAGCGCGCCCAAAGATTGTGTGCAGCAGTCACAGTGCAGTAGTGGAGCAGACAGGGCCTGGTTGCAGGGCGACAACACTCACCCGGGTGCAGCCAAACACCAGCGCCCTGATAAAACAGCAGATGAAGTCCAGAATGAAAACGAAGTGATATCCTGCAGGCACCCTGGAGCAGGCATGAAACATATCACAGGAATCACGTGTAGGATGCTGCAGGCTCCACTCCGCGAACTCCTGGCTGTTTGCCTGCGGCCATGTGTCACGAACTGGGTCCATACGGATGACTGAAAGGACCCAGCGCGCCCAAAGATTGTGTGCAGGAGTCACAGTGCAGTAGTGGAGTTAGACAGGGCCTGGTTGCAGGGCGACCGCACTCACCTGGGTGTTGAGTATCTAGGGTTGTGCAGTCAAACACCAGCGCCCTGATAAAGCAGCAGATGAAGTCCAGAATGAAACAAAGTGATATCCTGCAGGCACCCTGGACCAGGCATGAAACATATCACAGGAATCACGTGTAGGATGCTGCAGGCTGGGAGTATGGAAGCTAAGCAAAGGATATAGCAGAAACATAACAAGCAAAGGAACAGGGAGACCAGGCACGAAACATAACCAGACAAGATATACATGTTACATGGCACTACAGTGAACCAGACAAGGAATAAACATTACTAGACAAGATATACATGATACAGGGAACAAGGCAGGGAACACAGGGGAAGGAGTGAGGAGCCGGAACCCTCAGACGCTTCTCCTTTAAGCAAGGATAGGACATATTAACTGGGACATGGGGAGAGGAGAGAGGAACCGGAATCCTCAGATGATACAAAGAAGAAGGGCAAAGGTACATAAGAGACAGACAAACATGAATACAGGAACTAGCCTAGAACTATGTGATAACAATTGGAGATTCCGTCACATCATATGGCCATAGTATGCTTAGCCCACCACTATGCCAAAGTACTCCAATGACGGTGGGTCCTAACGCTAATCCCTGCTGACAGTGGTACGAAACAAACATGTAATCCAAACACATAGCACTGAGACATACCTTAGACTGAAGACTAAGACCAACAGAACACGCGGGAGGGGCACACCTTATAAAGGAAACAGAGCAGAAGCAAAGAGCTGAAGCAGAAGCAAGGAATGGAAGATCAGAACAGAGCAAAAGTAAATCCAGGAATGGATCGAAGCAAAACAGAGAAACTAAAGCAAGAATGAGATATGAAGCTCCCCAGCCTGGGTAGGACGTGACACTTCTGTGTCTTGTCCTTCCGGTGCAGTGAAGGTGGTGGGCGTGGCTTCAGTGTTGTGCGCCGGGATATGACATCAAATCCCGACGCACAGCATCAGTTGCCACGCATCGCAAGGGAGCAGGATCGGAGGTCTGCATTAACAGACCTCCCGCTCCCTTGATGTTTTTAAAGACGGTTAGGCACAATTTTTGGTCGTGTGCGCTCCCTCTGAAAGCTATGTGCGCGCGCACAAGCGCACAGCTTAGAGGCAACACTGCTCACAAGTCAAGTGGCTCACTACTCCAAGGCTATCTTTACCACACTGCAAAGGACAGCGGCCAAATGCCAAAAACGACATCAGGGCCCATACGCAGCTACTCATTTTGCCACTTTCACTTTTAATGACCTGGATAATGCCTATATGTCAGCAGTGAAAAAAGGCCGTTTGCTACCAATGCACTTCTTGTGTCAAGTGTCAGCAAACAGTGGTTTTTGTCACAGGATTTGTGTCACTAGAAAACCTGCTTTGTGAGATAAACTTTACTCTCTTCAATTGCAGGTGGGTGAATAAGGGCAATATACTCTGTGAGGCCACTACACCTGCCCTATTTTTAAGGCAAGTAATGAAAATAATAATTATACATATATTAAGCCACATAATAACTTAGGTCATTAGTCCACCAATCTTAAGAATAGTGTTCTCAATAAAGCAACAATGTTACATGCAGGTTTCCAAAGAGTTAAAAGTCAGGGGTCTGTGCAAGTTACTTGAGTTCATTCACATCAAACTTATCCAACAGCTGAAACAAATGGGCAAGATTTTGGACCACAACATTTGGTCCAAATCATTTTTGGCCCATTTGCACACATTTAGTATCTGTCACACCCACACACATATTGTCTGGGACAGAGTATACCTAGAATAAGGTGGTATGGCCTAGTTGGCTACCAAGCTGATGTAGCATAACTGTCACTGTGCCTCTTAGGGCCTTGAACAACTTCCCTAGCGGACACTAGGTGCTGCATAGAATGTTTTTTCTCTCTTACACTACTACCACATGAGGGATATGTAATTGTGGCTGCCACGGGTCAATGGATCACAACAAAATAAACACATGACTTCAGTTGTGGCCCCTGATGTAGCAGAGCTGTTGGACAAACCAATTACTGCTAAGGAGCTATCCCTCGCCCTCAAGTCCACCCTTACAGGCTCCGATGGTCTCACTATTATCCCAGGGGAACGGCGGTAATCCCGGTATACAAATGGATAGCGTTCCGAGCGATAGTGATGGAAAGTTAGCCGGTTGTAGTCTTAAAAGTTCAGCAGGTATTCCCACTGAACCCAGCAGCGAAACAGTTCAAGGAAATTGCAGCTAGGACCCTGTCAGATGAAATGGGGCAAGAAAACAACAGGGAATGTATGGGACATAATATCATGCTCTTACTTTGATAAATGTACATTAAAAAATATAAATATATAAAATAATAAAGGAAACCACAATTTTGCAGCCCTATATCCATGACATTTGTATAATATTAAAATAAGTATGACCAATATGCAAAAATAGAAAAAACGGAGGCAAATATTTTTTTCAAAGCACTTTAGCATAGCAGTTTACTATTGAACTGAATAGTATTACATATATTTTTTGCCTATTCAATATTTTTGTGTACTTTTGCTTTATAGAAATGTTAGATTTCAGCATAATATGTTAACATTGTATTTAGGAATACTAACATTGGTTTTCCTGAAAGCAAGTCTGTATAATCTAACATGTTTCTAAAAGCTTTAAAGACACTCTGAAACACAGAGTCAGAATATGACAACTTATTCTATGTGCCTCCAAAAGCATTACAGAAGTGTGTACCCATGCACAGTGGTGCTTTGTATTAAAGAGAAGTAGGATTCACACCAGATGGCCAGGAGCACTGGAGATGTTTTTTTTTCATAGGCAATTGTTATGATAGAAAAGATCTGGAGGTTTAGCGTAAATATTCAAGTTAGTGGTAACTTCAGACTCTCACAAGGCTCCTCTCGATCCTTGGCCTGCTGTTTGACACAGCTTGTTCACCTTACCTCAAACAATGGAAATGCAAATGTTACTGAACAACCCTTACACAGCTGTTAACCCAGTGACAAAGAAAAGAAGAAATATTGTTATTATGGGTTTACAGAGCACTAGTTTCCATTGGCTTATAGTACTCAAAGGGTTAACTAGGAAACGGATGTTGTATTATTTTTATTATTACTTATTATTAATTTTATTGTTATAATTTATTTTACACAACATACAATTATTAATTTCCAGCAATAACTGGAGCCTAAACTTTCAGTGACTATGGAGCAATCTCTTGTGCTCTACTTTCTGTAAAGTCCCTGTGGTGATAACCACAGCTATTAAATCTAAACTTTGCTTGGTTGTTAAAGCAAAGTCTGCTAGGAAGAGTAAAAATATATTTATAGCTGGCCACAAATATTTATGAACAACAAAGAAGTTTAAATATATATGTTAAAAAGATATAATGGGGAGGTAGGAACTGTTCAGTCCGGGACCAGACTGGTAATAATAGCCCATAAATCACAGGTATGTGGCTTCATTTTGTATACATGCGGCTGCATGCTACACATCAACATCTGTGCCTTTAGTGGTCTTAAAAAAATGGTGCAAGGGGTTAATGAGCATAGGCCCACTGGATATTTGGCCCACGTGCTTGACAGCCAAACTGGACTGGCCAATCCAGTCTAACTTCCTGCTTGAGGGAAAATATTATATCTTTTTTATTGGGCCTTTTGTAATGTTTGGGGTAACTACTGTATTAAACTCCCTTGCTGTATTAATCTTGGACAAGTCTGGTAATAGGCCAGTCTGTGACTTCAAATTCAAATTATTTCTGGTGGTCAAACCAAGGAATTGGTTTAACCAAAGTTTGGAAAATAGAAAATATCTAGGAGCAGTCAAAAGCAAATAAAATTTAGAAATAAGTCCACAGCAAATAAGTTATTAGTGCAAAAATAAAAAAAATAACAATATAGTTCATTAGTAACTAGACTGGGAGTTTGCAGGCAAGATAACCTGAGGGAATCTCTATCAAGAGTTAGCCTAACATAATTCATAGTTAAATTAATACAATTAAATCATCTCACCTGATTAATTAAGCTTTATATGAGTCAAATCAGCCCTTCTTGCAGAAGAAAATGCTAGGGCCAGCCTATCATAATGCATTGTGAACAGTTTCAAATCACTGCGACTCAGTTGCACACCTCTCCTCCCAAGCTTATGTGGGCGCACACAGACACCATCAGGATAGACCTCTTGAAGCATCAGCTAAGAGCTCTGCTGCACAAGTTAAGGACGTTTTCGGCTCCTGAACTGAGAACTCCTTATATTTAATCATAAAATGCGTATTACTTTTTCACAAGATTTCATATTTCAGTAGAAACTGAAACCAAGGTGTATCAGCTCAGATATCAGCAATACACTTTCACTGTTTAGGTTTCTATTTTGTGTCAAATAAGACAGGATGGTGAAAACATTTTGTAATCAAAATAGTATGTGACGCTTTCTCAAAGTGATTTTTATTAGTTTCTCAAAGAATAAGAAACATTGATATCATTACATAGGAGTCAGAATGGTTCCATTAAGCATTATGCCAAAGATGTATTTAATTATATATTATTTATTATATATTATATAATATATTATTATTAAGTTTGATTTTAAGGGTTGACAATTTAGCTAGTCCCTTTGGTTGATATAACCCTCATTAGGTTTACTAAAAGAATTTTAGGTTATCAGCTGAAGAATGTATAAGAAAAGATAGATAGATAAATAGATAGAAGATGGAATCCTTGTAACATATCATATCCTGTATTTAAATTTATATGCTTTGTTAATCTCTTCCTGCACCTCTTCTATAGGTATTACTTTCCTTGCAATTGTTTGTTAAGTGGAGGTTGTAATAATTTTAATTAGTTTCTTTACTGCTCTTAGGAGGAAGTCCAGGAGAGCAATTTTGTGAGTAAAGGTCAATTGCAGTGCAGTATGAGCCTAAAGACTTGGAGCCATTATGCTTTTTAGGGTGGAGACCTACCAGACATGTACCACTGATACTCTGTTCCAACAGTGTCTCTAACATTGTCCCAAGGAGCTTAGGTAAATTTTTTTGGATTCTAGATGGGACCAAGTACCATCATATATCGGATGTTATTGCTTGATTCCCAGTGGTCTATACAATGAAAAGCACCTATGGTATTCTGTATAGCACTGACCCACTGTTTTTGTAGGAATATCTTTTGCAGTTCAGTTTCCAATTGAACCAAACAGGGGAGTTTGATGGGGGTATTCTGTTGCAGTGGAGTGCTGTAGAATATTGACAGAAGGTTTTTGTGCGTGCAGGCCAAAGCAAGTGTTTAATTCTTAAGTATGTGAAAATGTATTTGTCGGGGATTTAAAATGTTAATTGCAATTCTGGGAAGGGGCTACTAAATTATCATGAAGGACCTGTCTGCATGATATTATTCCTGTCTTCCATCTGTGTAAACCCAGGTCCTCTGAGTAGTGTCAAGGGAAGCCAGTTTTATCAATGTCACCTGGTTTACTGTGCCTTTAAGATATGTCTCTCAAATTTTAATGGAGTGTTTCATTGTTGGTTACATTTAGGGTAGTTTTGGTAGCCCATTGGAAGCCCGTTGTACTGTAAAATGTTGATACTGTTTGAGCGATAGAGGCTGCAAGGTAATATTTGTGTACATCCAGAATATTAAGGACACTTTTAGTTTTAGGGAGGAAGAGTGTTTTGACTGACAATCTTTAATAAGTAATCCCCTGGTAACCACCTTATGTGTAAGCCATGTTGTTGGGATAAACATATATGATGTGTTGTTTCATGTTAAGTATTACATGATCTTTCCTTCTGCCTCTTTTTGATAGATAGGGTCTGTAGTGTGTCGTTCAAATGCCACGTACCCCTGCCCCTTGTGGGTAAGTTTATGTTCATTGTCACCTAAACTGGTGCATGGCCTGACCACATGATACTACCCATCTTGGCATTCTGCACATTTTGTAGTAATTGAGCCTCCATAAAGATGTACTTGATTTGTCTGAAACATTTATGGGTGTTGGAATAGTATGTATACTAATAGTAATTATTTAGAATAGTAATTATTTAGAGCCTTGGTTAAAGCATTTCCATGCATCGTAGAGGTCAACAGTTACATAGTTACATAGTTAAATAGGCTGAAAAAAGACATGCGTCCATCAAGTTCAGCCTTTCCTATATCTGTTAATTTGTTGCTGTTGATCCAAAAGAAGGCAAAAAAACCCAGTTTGGCTCTTTCCAATTTTGCACTAACCAGGGAAAAAATTCCTTCTTGACCCCAAAATGGCAGTCAGATTTCTCCTTGGATCAATAAGCTGTTTCCCCATAATTAAAGATTATATCCCCGAATATTATGTTTTTCCAGGTATCCATCCAGTTGCAGTTTAAACGTCTGTACCGACTCCGATAAAACTACCTCTGCAGGCAGAGAATTCCACATCCTTATTGTCCTTACTGTAAAAACCCCTTTCCTCTGCTTTAGTCTAAATCTCCTTTCTTCCAGTCTAAACGCATGACCGCGTGTCCTATGCATAGTCCTGTTTATGAACAGATTTCCACACAATGGTTTGTATTGGCCCCGAATATATTTATATAATGTTATCATATCCCCTCTGAGGCGACGTTTTTCTAAACTAAACAGATTTAAATTAGTTAACCTTTCTTCATAACTATAGTGCTCCATTCCTTTTATTAATTTTGTAGCCCGCCTCTGCACCCTTTACATTTATCTACATTGAATTTCATCTGCCATTTGTGTGCCCAGTCCCCTAGTCTATCTAGATCCCTCTATCTAGCACAGAAATATCCTGCTCGCCCTGTATAGCTTTACCTAGTTTAGTGTCAACACAGAAACATGACTTTCAATGCCTACTGCCAGGTCATTTATAAATATGTTGAATAAAATTGGTCCCAGAACAGAACCCTGAGGGACACCACTTACCACTTTTGACCAGCTTGAAAATTTACCATTTATAACAACTCTCTGTTCTCTATCTCTAAGCCAATGTTCTACCCAAGAACAAGAATTTGCACCTAGGCCAGTTTCTTTCAGTTTGAATACTAACCTATTGTGTGGAACCGTGTCAAAAGCCTTGGCAAAATCCAAGTAGATTACATCCACTGCAACACCCTGATCGACACTTCTACTTGTCTACAGTTATTGAAATTTCATATTTCTTTCTGGGAATAGATTATTTTGTATGTTCTTTACGATCTACATGAAAATTGAAGTATCCAGCATGTCCATAAATGTTCTGTGTTTGTTTTTTTTTTTAAGTGCATATCTTTTTTTATATTACAAAAACCAGCATTGTTAAAATTCCATTTTATACATTAAGTAGAATTATGTACATACTGGTTTGGAAAGCCAGCCATAACAGAAGCAACATTTTCAGAAGCTTTCCTGATGCCAACTGAAAATTCTGCTCATATTTTGCAGACAAAAGACTATTGGCATAACAAAAAAGTTCAACTTTATACTTTAAAAAGTCCATTTGTTTTTTTTTTACTTAAGAGTTTAATGGAAGTTTGTCTAAACCCTTTTAAAAATAACGTTTGCCCATTTGTAGCTCATTAACAAATTATTACAGCTTTAAATAATATACCTGCTTCCACTTTAACAATAACTTTATGGTAGATTTTACCATCTGTAGTTCCTCAGCTACATTACCCAGTGACAATAAAGCCATTATAGATAAGAAACATTCAACACATGTAATCTCCTTGGATTTTCCTTTCACAAAGGTTTTCTTTTACATTGCAGGAAATATGTTCTTCTGACCCTGAAGATTTAATGAGGCATTGCTACAGTATGTTGTCTTGCAAGAAACTATAGATTTAAGTAACCTGTTTTCAAGATGTCAAGAGTTTGAGTGGCAGGCTTACCACTGGTAGAATCTCAGCAGGCGACACTGACGACATTGATGGAGAATGATGAATGACTGCGACATATCTCCACCCAGTCCACTTAACCATGTGCATGACAGAAGGACCTGCAGTTGAGGGCTGGTCAGTCCTACAATACCTTCAAGTTAGCTTTAAAACAATGCATTTGACTCCAGCAGAGTTTCAGGTAGAAAATTTGTGGCCATTAATGAGTTGCTAATGTGAATATAATTTTCTTTCCTAACTAAGAATTGCGTGGATAAAGACAGATGGAGACAGGCAATAGATCTGATAATGACATTAACAAAGATTGAAAGGCTGCTTGTCAACAAATGTAAAAATTCTAGACTTGATGTTGACAGAAGTTGACAGGAGCCCACTGAACGTTTTTCCTACCAATCCTTTTCTTCCCTTCATTACAGCATTTCATAGGCCCAGTCTTTACATTGCAGGTAATTTGGATTGCAAACTCAAATGTTTTATTCTAAGTACACAAGTAAGCATGTAATGGGAGGTGAAGGAATTAATGGGATATAACAATGCCAATAGCCCTCACACTGTGGAGAAAGCAGATTGGCAGAGACAGATCACCTTGTCAAACTACATGTCAAAACTAGACTGATTCTCACTAGGTAGAAGGAATGCCACTAATGACAGGAGGTATGCCATGGGCACATACATTAAATAGAAACATCCTGATGTGAAACAGTGACTATTGATTCAGGAAACCAAATTTCTGCTATGATGTAAGATCATTTGTAGTGTAGCAAATATTATCAATAAATTACTATTAACTGTTATATACAAATAAGCCAGGAATTTATAACTATATGTAACACATTTAATTTGGTGGGTAACAGAAATATGTTTTTTTTTTCATTCTTTTATTTTGTATAATATTGCATTTGTGGATATGGTAAGGTCGCTTTTTAAAGGCTTTTTATAAATATACTGTGTTAGCTGGATTGCTAACAAATGTATTATTATTTTAAATTTTGTTTTTCAGTTTGCAGATTTTATGAATATCCTATCAATATATTAATACAATTATTTATGCATTATTCTGGTATAATGCATTTGTACACAAATCTCACTCACTGCCATATAGAGAAATCATCAGATTAGGATATATATTTCCATATACACCATATATCAGCCATAATGTATGACCACTGACAGGTGAAT
>VKOC01035891.1:0-12323 GCA_009364415.1 Spea multiplicata | reverse complement strand
TCAGGATTGAACCCGGGTGTGACCTATGTAAACAGGTATCAGACACACAGGTAGGCAACCATTGGGACTTTATTATTTAAAGAAACAGCCATACAACAAAACAATCCTTTGAAAGTATAAAAACGTATCATCTTCATATTTGATGCAAAAGAGTTAGCAGTGCCTTCCACGTGGTCAAAACATGGAAACTGTTATTCATTACAGTCAATTAAATCACAATGATCCAATGTGATTCACTGAATTTGATGTTTTATAATTTCACAGTGCCCTGATTTTATTTCTAACACTATCCAGTCACTACAAGAGATAACCAAACATTGGGTTTGGTATCCATGTTTGGAACAGCTGTCAAAACTTTTGGAGGGCAGCTAGAAAAGAGTTCTCAACTAAGCTTGGGTATTGCACTGCAATGGTGAAAGGTCTGAGTCTTTACTGTTCCTTACAATGCAACAGCATTCTTATAGTTGTTGAAGGCCATGGACATTTAAATGCCCTGAAGCCTCACAATCAAAGAAAGTTGAAAGGAGAGGAAGTTCCCCTGTCCTGTCCTGCCTAAAGAAAATCATTGACCCATGTGTGGCATTACCTGCCCATGTGCGCTGTCTGAGTGAGGTTTTCCTGAGCCTGGCTTAGCTGAGTCTGGCAGGACAAATCAAATTAGCAGATGCCTAGGCTAGTCAGTTTGGGCCAGCAGAGCATGGATGTGTAAGCGTGTGTGAGCATGAATGTAAATGGCTAAAGGTGTGAGCATAGATGTGTATCTGTTTGCGTGTGAGTGTGTATTTGTAGATGTTTGTAGTTTATCATAGATGTGTGTGTTACCGTGTATGTATAAATGTTTGTGTGAGAGTGGATGGATGTGTATACAGTTTATAAGTGTGTCTGAGCATGTATTTGTTTGTGTGTAAGCATTAATGTGTGTGTACAGGTATGTGTATATTTGTGTGCATGGGTGTGTAAATGTTTGTGAGCATTGGTTTGTATGTTTAAGTGTGTGTAAGCATGAATGTGTATCTATACGTGTGTGTGTAAGCATTTGTTAGTGAGTATATGTATGTATCTGTGATACATCTTTGCAAATGTGAGAGTGTATGTAAAAAAGTGTGACAGTGCATATGTGAGTTACCCAGATAGGGAGAAAGGGTCTAATGGAGGGGTGCTAAATATAGGATCCACCCCAGGTGCCAAATACACTACATGTTTGAGTTAGGGTGATGTCTACATATTTTCTAACTAATTTAATGAAGCTAGATGTTTCCTGTAAAGAAGTAATTAACAGTTGTCAATGAGAGAATTAAAGTGTTACCAACATCAATTGATTCTGCAAACGAAAAAACTATGCAATACAATGATGGAACAGCTTTATGTTAAAAATTAATCATGCTAGTTAAAAAATGTCAAGAAGTGGGAAACCATACCGAATCATTAAATGGAAAAAAAATTCCCAATAAACATTTAGATTTAATGACCCCCGTTAATATTTTTAAAAGTTGGTTAAAAACTATGTCAACTTTTATCACATGTGATATTCAGTGGATGAGGTAATAAAAACTGCAGGTGGTAAATATCTGCCCATTAAAATTAAAGAATAATTAACACCACTTGCAGATTCAATAGCATCTGTCCCATGGAGGAGTCTACTTAAAGAAAAAATGAGCCTGAGCATAAAATACAGTTCTTTATATAGTACTATAGGTTAGCACTGGCAAAAACATGGCTTTATCTCATTTTGTTCCAACAAACTTCCTTTATCTGCCTTTGTTGTTAGTCATGTGATATTTCAAACACCAAATTAAGCTGATTCCTTATGGTAATGTTAATAAGGATTGTTCCTTTATAAACCTTCATTAGTCAGAATGGCTCAGGCTGTGTACCGGGACTGAGCTATTCTACTCTGTACCACAAGGCAGTAAGGTAAGGAGCCAGGGTGGCTTGGAGTATATATAAAATATATGTGAGAAACAAGGTTGCTCAATCACTCTGGTAATTAATATTCAAAATGCGCTATGGTATTGAAGACCATCAGCCCCAGGGAAACTTAGCACCTTCTATTTGTAGAGGACCAGGGGACATAACAAAACCCTGCCCCTCAAACCCACCCAAGCTCAGGCAGTCTAAAGAATCGTTTCAGATAAATTTTGAGTGTTATATACATTCCTACAATGCCCAGCATAGATGATATGCAATATGTTTATGGTAGAAGGGAGAACTATAGAAAAACCTCCCATATCAGTTTATTACTTATTCCACCCAGATTGTACAAGTGCCCAAATGATGACATCAGTGAGTTTTGGGGCCCAGCTTGTTGGTAATACCCACCTGATCATGATTTACCTTGGTTTTTCATAGAGATTATCAGTTCTCTTCTATTATTAATTCAGGGCTGCGTGTTATGGACTATATAACCCGTAGTCCAATAAACAACCAGTGGCTTCTACGATAGTATGCAGTCTGAGGTTTAAATAGTTAACGTGTTGGATCATGGGTGTCCACAGAAACCAAGAACAAACTGACATCTCTCGGTTTCATTTAGCTAATTCATGTATCAAGAATCTTCCATTTTGTTCCCTAATGGCTATTTTAGGTCAATAGGTCACATGAAGTATGTCTCCAAACATCTTAAAGTTTTATCTGTTTCTATAGAATAAAACCGTATTTATATATGTAATGGTTTTAAAATAGGATTTAACGTGGTTTATGGTTCACATTTCTATATAACCATGCCAGAGAAATTAATTTAGCACTTACTTTATTTTTGAGGATAATGTTAGAAACAGCAGCTCCTGGAAAAAGCCAAGGAAATGTGCTTTCAAACGCTAGCTGAAAAATACCACCTACAGTTTCAACTATCTTTGTCTGTCAAAGAATGCAAAGCTTCATATTTATGATTTTTTATGCATTTACTGGTATAAGAGAAGTTTTTTTTGTGAATATAGTTTTCTTTGAATTATGTCTTCCATGCAAATACATACATTATAAGTTGTTCACTAATAAATCTGGATGTCATGAACTATGTTTCACTGTAATGATAAGGCAGACATTACATGAAAAGAATAATGCTTAACCATATGTGGCTAGTCAAGCCTTAGAAAGCCTTGACTTCACACACTATGCAGTATATATGACTAGTTTTCATTTAATCAGGATTGCTTTATACTCCTAGTCTAGCCCTGGTTATTGCACCAATCACTATTATATTTTGGCTAGGTTTAGGACTTGTACTATTGTATTAGTTTTATTGTATAGAATGGTAGTGAATGAGAAAAAAAAATCACAGATGGGGCTCAAGAGATAGGGGAAATCAAAGATCAATGGAAAGGACTGGAGGGGTGAAAATAATAATACTGAAACAGCAGGTAGTCCGTAGGGAAAGAAGCATGCCCATATCTTCAATTCCGAAATTAATTGATATAACACCACCCGATGCACTACTCAAATCTAAGCTGCCTGCCCACCACAAAAGTAGCATGTAACCCAGAGTGTGTTACATGTTCAAATGGACTATAGCTTGCCATTCAAGTTAAGTCCCTCAGTGTTGTCCAAGTTTAGTTCCTGAGTGTTGAGATACAGCCCTAAAAGAAAGAGTTTTAAGATTTTATCACATTTCTGCCTGGCCAGGCTAAGCAATGAATCTTAGGCTTTGTCTCCCTCTGCTCACACGCTTTTTTTTTGTAAAACATTTTTTTTGGCTTCTTCAAAGGCATTGTCAGATTACATCACATATGTTGGGTCAGTTAAGTGCAATTCAGTGCACATCCATTAAATGCCATTGAAAAAACACCTGAGGCATAAATATTGGGGATTCTATCAAACTATATGGCCATATATTGCTTAGCCACTCTGCTCAGTACGTCAAAGCACTCTAAGTTTGGTGAGTCCTATCTAATTTTTCATGGCTATATTGCTTACCAAGGAGATGTGGGACCACCCACAACTTTAGCAGGTAGGCCTGGCTATGTCCCGCACATGTAGGTTTCGTGTAGCCGGGCCCAAAAGTTCACAGGTATGCTGTTCTGTCCCAGAGAGCCCCACTAAAGTAGAATGCATATTAACACATAATACTTTATTAGTACTTTCATATGTATTCTTTAAAAGACTTATATTAAATAAATATGTAAGCACTTTGGGGAGAGGCTGTAGATCCAGAGCTGCTGCTCCCCTCCTTCTTGAAATCAATAGCAGTGCTTTCAACTTGGTCTCAATAGACCTCTGGCCATAGTGTTTGCCGAGTCAGCCCTGGCGGTAAGCGTATCAGGTGCTAGGAGATATGTTCAGCTTAACACATCTTCTGCACAGAAAATGGGGTTAGACAAATGTGCAATATTGGGAGATTGTACAACATTACACATGTTCAAGTGCATATGATGGCTGGAATATTCCTTTAAAATCACACGTTTTGTAACTATTTTCTCCTAAACCATAAAAGCATTTTTTACCTACAGAACCTTAACATTCTTTTTCTTCAGCACTTGCTGTTTTACGCTAGGATATATAGTTTTTTTTATTTCCTTTTGTTGCTTTACAGTATGAATGTACTTTACACTTCTACGGTTCTTGCCTCTCACATTTGCCTGTTATTTTAAAATGGATCAAAGGCATGATCATCAGATTACACTTCCAAGCTACTCTTTTTCATTCATTTTAAAAGTGTCTCATTTATAATTAGCTGTCTTGTTAAAGTACTTGGTTAGTATAAATCATTTCTTTACTGCATAGCCTAAAAGTGTCACAGAAATTTCACTCTTATAGAGTTCATTAAAAATAGAATGCAACTTCTGTGCTTAGGGATTTTAATATTCCCACAGAGTTCTGCAAAACGTGCAGTAAAACAGGTTACACCTAAGAAAAGAAATTGGTATTTAGAGAGATGTACAAAATAAAGATAATACACAATAAAATAGGTTTTATTTTAGTATTTTCTTACACAGCTTTACATTTCCCACATTTATTCATATAGAGCAGCGGTTCTCAACCTGTGGGTCAAGACCCCTTGGGGGGTCGAACGACCCTTTCACAGGGGTCGCCTAGGACCATCGGAAAACACATATTTCACAATATATAATTACATAATTTTATGGTTGGGGGTCACCACAAGATGAGGAACTGTATTAAACGGTCGCGGCTTTAGGAAGGTTGAGAACCACTGAGAACCAAAGGGTAATATGAAAAAATGCAATAGGCAAAAGAGGCTGCCTTGCCATCCAACAATGGTTATGCCCCACAAAGCTCCCTTTTTCAAAAATAAGGTCATGAAACTCCAGTTTAAAAATTGGACATGGTTATTGGTTCTAGAGCATAGTAAGGTCACAGATTTCTTTTTAAATTGGTAAAATTATCTGATTCCAATTTAATGTAGATTACCTTATCTTATTGGTAACTTCTTAACCATGTTCTTGATTTTTGTTTGCAGATTTACACGTTCCACACCTTACCACTCTATTGTACTTGTGTAGCCACTACGGTCAGTACAGGCTTAAAGTCTCTCATCTTGACCCAAGGAGTAGTCACTAAACCTGTATGCGTTGATTTTTATATTTTTTGACATGTATTTATTATCACAGTCAAAGTGTTTTTTAAGTAACACTTTTTTGCCCCAAGTTAATAGTAAGTCATATTTTGATTAATTCAATCTAACCATACCTCAATTTCCCAACTTACAATTATTGTGTACTACTAGGTACAGTGACTAGAACCCCCCTAGTGATTTTCTTACAATGTTATCACAATGCCAGGCTAAAACTATAAACTCTTGTTTTAGTTAACCCTATCTCTAAATAAACCTTTCCACTCTATTATGTGTCACCATTTCCAATGTAAACCACTGTCTAATGATTTTCTCACAACCTTATCTTTGTGCAAGACTAGAGATATAAACTTTAGTCTCTCAGTTAATACTTTCTCTAAATAAAGCTTTAGGAATATAGTTTAAACACTGCTTTCCAACCTTTTATTGAGGTATTAAGATCACTAATTTATACAGGCTAGGGAAGAACACATTAGTAAATATTCATTTTCTGGTCCTATCTGCATATTTCCCACTAATGGAAGATACTGAACATCTAATTGCTAAATTAACCTATATTACCCAAATATTCGAGTTAAAGGAACATTTTAGTGCCCCGCCAACAATAAATTACAACAATGAAGCACTTTATAAGTACTTTAAAATGCATACTTTTATTTAAAAGTAATAATAATTTTGGTAGAATAGTGATACATGAGCACATGCACATTGCTGAACAGAAGATACAGTGGATGGAATAAGCTGAAACATAGGGAAGAAGACCAGATGCACAGTTAATGTCTATATCAGGGGCATCCAACATGCGGCCTGCATGAGATCCGCAGCCAGGGCAACCAGGATTACAATGGCCCTGCTGCTTACCTTTGGGAGGGTCTTTTTTACTGCACAGGGGAAGCGGAACCCAGCAGAGTCACGTGAATGTATGTCACATCACATGACTCTGCTCCATTCCCGCTTCCTCTCTACAGTACAAGTGTACTGAATGCAAAGAACGCAGAGGAAAGCAGCGGCCCCTGCGGAAGTCTGTGAGCGGCACCGAGAGAGCTGCAGTGCAGGTAGGGGGGTGGGGGAGGGTCTATAAATGAGTATGCGTGATTGAGGGAATGAATCTGTGAATGAATGAGTATATGAATGAATGAGTGTGTGTGTGATAGCATGGATGTGTAAGTCGGGGGGCATAGCACAGGGTGGCTGTAAGTTATGGGGGGCAGCTAGCCAGGTTTCAGCATGTACTGGCTGACTTGGCATGATAGGAGTGTGATTGCTATTTATTGCTATTAATTATATATATATATATATATATATAAGAAGGGCACTTCTTGAAGCAGAGTGGCATTAAGGGGGTTAAAAGGCATTTCACAGAGCACTCTGCCTCCAGAAATGCCTTTTGCCCCCCATTTAACACTCCCTCCCCCTCCCGCCTCCAAACTTACCAGTGCTTCTGAGTCCCCGGTGCTTAGTCCGGCCAGCGTGTAGAGCTCTACGCGATTCGCGTAGACAACTTCTGCTTGAGTGGAAGTTGTCTACGTGAATTGCGTAGAGCTCTACACCCTGCCCGGCGCGAGTGAGTGAGGAGGGCCGGCCGGCAGACCATATTCAAAGCGGCCGCCGGCTGTAAGGCCGGCTGTTTTGAACATGTGACTTTCAACGGGGGCGGGCCCACAGAAAGTGTTCCTTGTGGCAAGGAAAGGGTCATGACATTGGAGCAGGAAAAAATTAAAAACCAAAAATGTAAGTATTACCAATGGACATGATAGAAGTGTAATTTCTGCTAGCTTTTGCTACTGTGGCAATGATTATGCATGATAGGAGTGTCATTGCTATATTAAATATATATGATTACTAACTGCAATCACACTCCTATCATGCCCAGGCAGCCAGTACATGCTGGATCCTCATTCATACACCCTCCCTCATCCTTACCTGAACTGCAGATCTTCCGGTGCCACTCACAGACTTACGCAGGGGTGCTGTCTCTCTCTGTGTTGCTCGCAGTCTGTTTGAACTTCTCTTGACCTGCCCAGGGGAACAGGAATGGCATTCACGTGGCTCCGCTGGGTTCCTGTGTCCCCACGACGGAGGGAAGCGGCAGGGCCCCTGCGGATGATTGTTTTCTGTGTTTTTTTTGTTTTGCTCCGGCATTTTGCCTATAATGCTTTTTTTTGGCCAATACATTTCGGCAACCAATATATCGGTGCATCCATACTGTCTTGGTGTTGTGTGTGTGTGTATCTGGGTGTTGATGTGGCAGAGCCTGTCCTGGCGTGTGTGTGTTTGGGCATCTGTGTGGCAGAGCCTGTCATGGTGTGTGTGTTTGGGTGTCGGTGTGGCAGAATCTGTCCTGGTGTGTATTTGGTCATCTGTTTCCTGTTTCAGTCAGCTTAAATCCAGCTTGTACCTACAGTGTGCTCCAGCCTTGTGCAGTTTTAATTGGCTAAACTTGTTTTAAGTGGTTTGTGGACTGACTTTGTTTTACTATTTAAGTAATTTAGTATTGATAGAATGACATATAAAGGTTGATCAAAAAACTGTTTGTCCACTGCTTTTTCATTATTGCCAAATTAACCCTGTATTAATATGTATTATAAAGCTAAAGACATATTTTCTCTCAGTGAAAAATTAGTGCGGCCCACGCACACACATTTCTGATGAAGTGGCCCACTGCAGAAAAAACTTGGACACCCCTGGCCTAGGCCATCTTTATGTTGAGCAACATTTTTTTCAGATCCTCAGAGAGTTTGCCATGAGGTGCCATGTTGAACTTCCAGTGACCAGTATGAGAGAGTGTGAGAGCGATAACACCAAATTTAACACACCTGCTCCCCATTCACACCTGAGACCTTGTAACACTAACAAGTCACATAGGGAGGGGAAATGGCTAATTGGGCCACAATTTGGACATTTCCACTTAGGGGTGTACTCAACTTTTGTTACCAAGGTTTAGACATTAATGGCTGTATGTTGAGTTTGAGGGGACAGCAAATTTACACTGTTATACAGGATGTACACTCACTACTTTACATTGTAGCACTACTTTACATTTCTTCAGTGTTGTCACTTGAAAAGATATAATAAAATATTTACAAAAAATGTGAGGGGTGTACTCACTTTTGTGAGATACTGTATTTCCTTTATCATTCTGGTTTTAGTTGCCCAAACCTGTATGCCCCAGTCTATCCTGTTTATTCACTCTGAGTAGGAGTGTACTGGAGCATGAAAGATCTTTGAATTGCTGGATTTTCAAGAAGACATGTGCATTGATGCAAATAGCTTGGATTCCACTCTGCAAAACGCCTTGTGTTGATCTAGTCAGATTTATCCAGGTATAACAAAACCTCCATCCTGTGTAATTCGAGCTCAAACTAACCAGTTGTTGTACCTGTACCATAATGTGAAATATGCATTGGTTGTTTGGTTAAGCTGGTGGTGTAGGGGTGTCTCGGTATGCCCCTACATGGTTTATAATTTGGTTAAACGGTCTGGTAGGGGTGTCTTGGTATGCCCCTACTGTGGTCAATGTGTTAATGTGGAGACACCTGGTACGTGTTGGTGCCATTGTTATACGGTTAATGTGTTTATTATGGGGGGTCATTGCCATTGTTAATAAAAGGGAAATCTGTTATTTATGTTTTAACTGTGGTGGTCTGTTTTGACAATGACCTTTAAATATTGTAAATGTTAATAAAGCTGTGGAAATTACTAATAAAGTGTGTGCATCATTATTGGGTATAGGGTTCGGTCATCCTGGGCACAAACTCAACTATGCATTTGTCAAGAGCTGTGTTCAGCCTAATGCAGCTGTTGCAAGCCAAGGAGTGTTGAGGCAAGGACACAGTGCAAATGCATATAGGCTATTCTGATGACACTTGCTCTGGAAAAAAATGTTAATTTAAAGATGGCACAGCTGTCTGTTAAAGTGCATATGATGGATGGAGTGTCCACTGTATTATGATTTCTGCTGTGTTAATTACTGTTAAAGTCAGCCTACACATGTGTGCACAAGACACAGCCATCCCTGCAAAGTATAAAACTACCATTTAAAGGATATTAAATGCAGATCATATAAGGAATTTTATTTAAGTACTTTGGAGTTTTATAAAGGACCTTAACCATGATGCTCTTTGCATTAATAAGGAGATAGCTGTGGATTTTGCCAATATTTTTTTTTTAAAAAAAGCAGCAGCCACAAGGAAAGGATGGTAGCAGGACAAACAAAACGATCTATATATCTGTATGGTTAGTGCACAGTTGTCGGAATCCTCGTCTGAGACCCCAAGGGCATACCTACCAACATTTCAAAATGTGAAAGAGGACCACTGATACAAGCAGTTGCAAGCAGTTGCACTTTACAATGTTGCGCTTGCATCGCCACTTAAAGCACATTTCGTTTTTGTCAGCACAATCATGCATATTAAAATAACCAACTCTTTGAATGGAATTCCCATGCGGCTCAGCCAGACGTTCTACTTCCATGATGCTGGCTGAGCGTCATGGGAAGTGCAGCAACAGTAAAGCTGCACATGCTGGATGTGAACTAAAATTCCCATGATTCTCAGCCAGCCAGGTGTCCACCATAATGCTGGCTGATCATCATTGGAAGAGTAGTCCACAGCTGCAGAGATTTTTTTAAATTAAAAAAAGGCTAATAAATGGAATAATAAAGAATAATAAATGGATGAATACGTGTGTGACTGCATAGATGTGTAAGTGGGGGGCATTGCACAGGGAGGCTGTTTGAGGATACCACAGGCAGGTTGTTTGAGGGCAAAGGTGGGAAGTCCTATGTTTCCATTCTGGGTGTTGGGCAGATCCTGTGAGTGAAATCCGGGTGCTGGGGAGGGGGGCATTAATTCATGAGAGGGTGCTGGCTGGGGGCATCACATAAATCATTTTTCTAGGCCCAGAAATCAGTGAGCAGAAAAGTGAAGGTTTTGTGCTATTTAAGCTATTTCAATATACATATTTTATTAAAAAGGATTAGTTGTGTTAAATTGTGGCTTCAGGCATCCTGTATATGATGACCTTTTTTAGTATACTGACATACTCCCAATCCCATCACATTACATTAACATATTTTAGAAAATCAGGAAAAGGTGGGCATGGATGGTGGGCTGATTCGGTGGCGCAATTGGTTACTTGACTATACTTGCCCCCCCACTGACCCTGGCTAATGTTATCTGGACTTTGGTGTCTTCTGTGATCCTGACCCTGGCTATGCTTCCTGACCAGAGTTACTCCTGCATACCAGACTCCTCATTCTCCCAAGCCTTACAACATGTAAGCTCTACAGGCAACAGTGACATATTTATGGCTCAATGCCATAGGCAGACACAGGGCAGAGCATCTTGCCACCCTCCAGACCCAAACTATTGGGACATCTGATAATTACACCAACAAGTCCTTCTTGTCCATCATCAGTGCCTGACCTCACAAATGCTCCCACAGAAACACTCCAAAATCTTGTGGAAAGCCTTCCCCAAAGAGTGGAAGCTGATGTAGCTGCAAAGTGGGACCAACTACAAATAATTACTTTTGTCCATCTTTTGTCCATTACTTTTGTACCTCATTCCCCTTGTTCTTTGCCAGCCTTCCTTTAGCAATGCTCTGCGATGTGATGTTTTATCCTGCTGCTCCATATTAGTTGGCTCTTAAGCACTACTATGTAAGCTTGTACACATCTGTACACACCCATGCAGTATAACTGGACTCATTTCAGTGGCGATGCTGCTGTGTGCTATAGAGTCAATTGCACAGTATTGCAATATGCTCCTCGTAAAGGAGCCCAGGGACTAGCCTTGTACCTGCTGCCCTAGGCATAATCAGAATATACCACTGACAGGATGGCCAGTGAATTTGAAGTACATACACTGACGTATACTGGCCTAGGATGATCGCTCCCAATGTTCCGCCACACAGTTGGCTGGTTCCAAGGGAAATCTTTGATCTCCCTAACTGGCCTTTAATAAAAAGAGCTGGGCACCTTTAAGATACAGTGGGCCAATATATGATGTCATATTCCAGCGCTATGTTATATCGTTATGAGGTGGAGGAGACTGGGGTGCTGCCCTAGGTCGAATACACCCGGTGAATACACCATTGAGAACATACATATAAAGTTTCCATTTAAGAAGACATTTACAACAGGTATGTATTAGGAGGACCAGTACTATATCATCTGAAAGTTAATTATAGATTTGATTGACAGAATAAAAAGCATTCTTAAGGTTGCAAAAATGTTTGTATAATATTAGGCTTCCGCTGATTTTTAAGCAGCGGAATAAATAGATAAACAGGTTACACAATCGTTTTCTTAAATAGATTGTATTTTCCACATCTTCCCCTGTGACAGCGAACTGAACAAAACATTTTCAGACGTATATGTGGACACACAAATGTTAGAGGCTGGGTTAAGTGATGTGTTTGGAGTTCCTAAATGTACTCTTTATTATAGTGTAGCACTCCCTCCAAGCTTTTATGTGCACATAAAAACATAGAGAAACCACAGCATGTATAAATAGAAACCATGCGAATGGCTGCTTTTTCACTGGAACAGCTTATTTTCCAGAAAAATACCAATAAAGTAACACATGAGTAATGTTACACTGTCACCAGTTGTCCCCTGGGATCAGGTTTGTAAATAACTGCATCTTACCCTGAATCAGGCATTTATTTTCTTCATCTTTTCCAGAAAAAAGCACACACACACAGAAATGGAATTAATCTGGTGGATGTGCCAAATGCCACTAACTTTTTTATAGCCAAAATCAAGAACTGTTTTAATTAAAGCTAGATAATGTCA
>VKOC01035888.1:0-17830 GCA_009364415.1 Spea multiplicata | reverse complement strand
CTTTAGAATAGGTGCCCAAAATTGTACAGCATATTCAAGGTGCGACCTTACCATTGATTTATACAGAGGCAAAATTATATTTTTATCCCGCAAATTGATGCCCCTTTTTATACATGACAATACCTTACTGGCCTTAGCAACCGCAGACTGACACTGCACATTGTTGCCTAGTTTGTTGTCTATAACAATTCCCAAATCTTTCTCTTTTGCCATTACTCCTAATTCACTACCATTTAGGGTGTAGGTTGCTTGTGCATTCCCTACCCCAAAGCTGCATAACTTTACATTTATCTTACATTGAATGTCATCTGCCATTTGTAGCCCAAGCACATAAATAAAAAATAGCGACTTTTGAATAATTAATAAATAAATATAGATATTCTTTTTTATTAATAATCCCTTTATTTAAGCCTTTATCAAAAATTTGCAAAAGCTTATTATTAAAATCATTAGTAGGATCCTTATTTAATTTCTTATATATATTTGTATCATTTAATTGAATTGAAGCTTCTTTGATGTATGCCTCTTTAATAAGAATAACAATTCCCCCTCTTATCTGCTGGTTTAATTATAATAGAATTATCATTTTGCAAGTCACTTAAAGCTGCTTTTTGATCCCTAGTTAAATTGTCTTTATATTTAAAATTATTTTCCAATATATCCATATCTTTCATAACCATATTTAAAAATGTGTCCATTCCAGATGATTTTTCTTTTTTCGGGTAAAATGTGGACTTGTCCTTAAGATTCGTGTGGGTGTATTGTGAAATGGTGTCTTCCTAAATTGAATCTCTTTGTTTACAAAAATATTGTGAAAAAGAGTGAATTTCTTTAGATCTATATAGGTATCACAATGATTTATTCTATTTGTGGGAGCATAGTTTAACCCTTTATTAAGAACTTCTATATGTGCTGTAGTGTCAGGATTCCCCCCTGCTAGCCCGGACCATGCATAATTATTTTGCTGTAATGTCCATTTGCTACCACTAGTGGCCACCCCCCCCTCTGGAGTGCTCAGGATCTGAGTCTGATCACCTGAGTGGAACCTGGCCAATATAAACCTGCCCTGCCCTTTAGTCAGGGCCTTTGCATTAGAGTGTTTGGACCACTCTGCTTTGGCCTTGTACCCGTACCTGAACCCGTGCCTGTACCTGAACCACCTGTCTGCCCTGCCAGTGGGCCTCTGTACCCGTCCGCCCTGCCAGTAGGCATGCTCCCTAGAGACTTACTGCCTGTACTTGCTGTTCATATCACCTTCATTAACCCCTTAAGGACAATGGGCGGTCCCTAAACCCATTGAAAACAATGCATTTTGAGCCCGTACATGTACAGGCTTTGTAAGGGTTTAATACAGTACCTTTCCAAGTATTCTGCCTGTGCTGTGTTTCATTGCGCCTGTCTGTACCACCCCACTAACCGTAATGCATCGAACCCCTTGTATCCCCTGCGACTGGGCTCCTAACTGACCTGCTTACCAGGGTCATGACATGTAGTGAGCTTTTTTCACTTAAAATTAAAAATCCCTATTTGTGAGACCTCCTGTCGTTGTTCCACTCCCTCTCCTTCCTCCTCTTCTATACCTCTTGATCTCTTTTTTGGCATCTGTGGGCCACCTCTCCTTCCAACTCTATTCCTTGTTTCATTCTTTTTGGGGTAGTGTTTCTCGGTGTGAGTGATGTTGTGAGTGATTGGTTCTATAAATTTTATTTTTGGAGAGATATGTTTGTCTATAAGGTCTACATTGAAAGTTCTTATATTCAACCCGAGAATGAGGTTTATGTAAATGTCTAGAGCTCTTGTTATTATAATGAGTGGTATTTTAGTGTGGGTCTGTTTGTCTCTTTTTGAGAGTAATTATATTTGTTTTTATGGTCATAACCTCTACCATTGCTCTGTGGTCGAGTTTTTATGTTCATGTGCTAATTGTAGGTGCTTTCTGAAGTGGACAAGGGTCAGCATCGGCACCCTGACTAGTCTGCCACTTTTCTATCAGAACCATTACATTTATCAGCAATTTGATCTACGGTAGCTCATCTGTTGGTCCCCCCCCCCATGTGCATCATTGAGCCTTGGACGCCCATGACCCTGTCACTTTTCCTTCCATGAACCACTTTTGATGGGTACTGACCACTGCAGACCAGGAACACTCTACAAGAGCTTCAGTTTTGGAAATGCTCTGACCCAGTTGTCTTGCGATCATAATTTGGCCCTTCTCAAAGTTGCCCATTTTTCCTGCTTCTACTTTGAGGACAAAATGCTCACTTGCTACCTAATATATCTCACCCACCTGTCAGTGGTCATAATGTTATGGCTGATTGGTATAAATCTCATATTGCTCCACAGCAATGAAAGGGGTCCCTTTCCGGTATTTTACCAGTGATCTTCTAAAAATTGGGCTGATTTGAATTTACAAGTAATATCACTGCAACAATGTTTTTGTGGAATGCGCCAATTAACTGAGAAATTTAGACAAAGTAAATACTTACCTACTTTATCAAAATTATATATTATGAATATCTTGAAATAAAGGTGACTTTGGGTTTGTAGGGTCCCCAGTGCAAGCAGGCCTGGACTGGGCACCTGGCACACTGTAGCAAATGAATGCTCCACAAGCTGGCTATGTCTGTTTGCACGCTGCGCTAATATAAAAAGGTAACATAAGGTCACATGTATTCAACAGGCTGCTGCACTTATGTCATTTGGTGGCCACTGGAATTGTGCACCCCTTTTCTAGTGGTACAGTGACCACATCCTTCAAAGTGAGTCCTTAGACTAATAGAAAGATCTGATACAGTGAGCTCCTAGGAAAGGGATGAAAGGGACTGTCCCTCCTAAACAGCAACACTTGGCAAGTACAGTATGTGGTAACACTTCCTCTGAAATACCTTCATAAATTTGGTACTTTAGTGATTAGAGGAAGAATAACTTAAGCATAGCAACAGCACCACCCAGTGGTACTCCTACCACTTACACAGTGATAGAAAAAAGCAAATACTACCATTACCAAACAATTACATTGCCAGCACAATTGTATTAATTCAGTAAAAAGATTTCCAGGGTATCTATTATTGTTATACTTTATTTACAAAGTTCCAGCATAATGCATTAATCTAATGAGACTGAGAGAGAATATACTGATACCATAAATATATTTTAATTCATTAGAAAAATTGATAGGAGTAGAATAATATCATTGCATGGGCAAATCCAGAGCCTGGCCTAGGGAGGCCACACATCCAGACACTCTCACTAATGCACGCACACAGACACTCACACCAACAAAACTAGACAGTAAGCACACACATACACGCGCAAACCCACACACACACACACTAACACATACTTTCACTAACATACCCAGACAAGTGCACTCCATTGTTCCTGTGTTCCCATGTATTATCTGTTTTTGCATGACTACTCTCCTAGCCCCTGGTTTCTGTAGCATGACTTTGTTAATCTCCGTAATCCTGACCCGGCTCGTCTGATTACCCGCTCTGGTTATTGACTCTGGCTTGTTATTTGAACTTTGTTTTTGTTTCACGATTCTGGTATTCTGCCTGGCGCCTTAATAAAGTTATTTTGCATTTTACCTTGTGTCTGTCTGGTTCCTGGTCCCTAACACACACTAACATTGCATTACTGCACTTTTACTGCAGTTGTACCGCACATTTACTGAACTTTTACTGCACTATAAGTGCACATTTACTAAACTTTTACTGCATTGTACTGCTGTATTACTGCAATACAACTAAAGTACTAGTAAAATACAGCATTAATGCAATACAGCTCAAGTAGTACTAAATTAATACTACATTACAGCTGTAGTAGTACTGCAATACATAATACCACTAAAGTGCTATTACAATACTACTGACGTGCAGTACTAATACAATGCCATACAATACCATCGAAATACAACCAGAATGTTAAAAAAGTTTTATTTGAAAGTGTATTGACAGTACAAAAAACAGATTTTACAGTAGCATTGTAATACATTTTCATTTTTTTCTGTATTGAACACAATGAACAAACTTTTTTAAGACCTTAAGATGTGTTTGTATGGTGACTTGTAAAAGTATGTCTGTGAAATGGTATAAATTACAGTATGTGATCTATGAAGGGTGTTTCCTCAAAAATGTTCCCAAGAGATGGGCACCTGCTGGAAGGTCTGCAACTGCCAATGAGTCAACGTGTTTACACGCGAATATATGAAGTCTAATAAACTTGTGGGTTTTGTAACCAATGAGAACAACACCACTAAAGTCTGAAACTTGTAACATTCTGACTCAGTCCTCATGCAAAATATAACAGATATCGAAGGCATAGAAAGGATATTCAGAACGCAAGCTGAGTTGTAGTTGTCTAATAGTCCTTTATCAAGATATCGGAACAATAAATGTGATTTAACTTTTCTTGAATTTTAAGTTACAAATAATACAATTTCGATTCTTTATTTCTTCCCATATTGTTCATGGAGGTTTCGCCTTCTGAAGAGCTTGTCCTCATTGTTCAGTTTTGCTCTTATGACTGCCTTTACGTCACATTTGGAAACATTGAACTTCTTTTGGATGTATTCTGAAAAAAAAATCAGAAACTTTTTCTCCCCCAGTTACCACTGCTTTACCACAGGCATACAGTAGGCTTAAATCAAGAGAGATTAATCAAATGCTGCCTGA
Organism: Spea multiplicata; assembly: GCA_009364415.1. Lineage (NCBI taxonomy): Eukaryota > Metazoa > Chordata > Amphibia > Anura > Pelobatidae > Spea > Spea multiplicata. Next base: position 13,154 of record VKOC01035888.1, on the reverse strand, counting down.
TATGATGTATTTCTTTGATATTTACCGTATTTATCGGCGTACAACACGCACTTTTTTCCCTAAAATTTGAGGCTGAGATCATAGCTGCGTGCTATACGCCAATACACTGAGCGCCAGGCCGCACGTATCAGAGCAAAGCGTCGATGCTTTGATGTCACTGGACTACTCCGAGCTTTCCGGCGTGTAGTAATGAGTCAGAGCATACGCCAGCACTTTGCTTTGACACACTGAGTGCCCGACCATAGAGGTGGCAAAATTAAGGTGTGTGTTATAGGCCAACGAGTATAATATGCCAATGAATACTGTAAATGTAACCTGCTTAGCATCTGAAAATGGTTTAAATTATACTAAAGCTGTTTTTCATATTTATACAGTTTGAGCAACTATAAACTGGTGCGGGGGAGAGTCGCTCAGCGCAGCTGGAGCGATCCACTGGAAGGGCCCGGCGTGCATCCAGAGTCGCCGCGCTCCTTCCGAAGGCCTGCCCCCTGGCATGTTACAACAATGTAGGTAAGTGGGCAAGTCAGATCCGTAACTTCGGGATAAGGATTGGCTGGGACGCCAATCTTTATCCCGATGTTACAGATCTGACTTGCCAACTTCCCTTACCTACATTGTTCTAACATGCCAGAGGGATGTTTTATTCAAAATTTAAGTGTTTAATTGAAATGTGAAGCATTTTAAAAAAGCAAAGTGGGCTTAACAACATGTTAGTTAGTCCACTCCAGAGTTTTCTTATTTGCATAAGTCATTCAATTATCTAATTTGATGACAAAACATCACATGTTATTTAGATGAGAGTTAAATCTTGTTTTAATAACTACCTTATTCTTAAAGCAATTAATATATTAATAAGAAAATGTTTTAAACTTAGATATTGGTTGGGGCTAATTGAGTCAATTCTCCTAATCACACAAACTAAACAATTGGTTATACACGGATTGAAACAAACTAATTTAAAAAAAATAAAATAAAGCAACGGATGAAAATCCAAATACTTTTTCACAGCATAGCTAGTCTGTAGAAATACATCAGACGTTACCCATTAGGACGGACACTTTGTGAGCTGGAAGTGCCTCCTTGCTGGTCTCTGCATTGGGTGCCTTTCTTCCATTTAGAGAGTGTGTTGCAAGAGTTTCTCGTCCAAATGTGACGAGGAAAAGCTCATTTGTAAACTTTTTAAAATCTCGAGTGTTGATCTTTTCAAACTGACTCTTCTTTATTCTCACGCCCTCTCCCAAACTGATGTAATCGATTACCTAACAGGGATTAAAAAACAGTAATTTTTATTAACGTTTGACCACCACAGTGACAGATTGTAGGCTGTTACAATATGTATAACAAAATGGCTCAGAAGTGCTTTTTAGTAGGAATGCACCGATACTAGTGTCAGTACCAATACTGAGATTTTGTACAAATGCTCCGATACTTATGACCAATTCCTCCACCACCACCACCTCCTCTCACAGTTGGTGCACACTGGGATCAGTGAGTTCCCAGACTGTACGGCCTCTTGCTGAATGCTGCTACATTCAGGAGGCTCCCTGCAATCAATACTCCACTGGACTGTCATCAAGTGCTACCTACTGCTTATTGTGTTTGCTGGACCACCACTCCATTCCCATCACCATCTGTCTCTAGTTACCATGCTCGCAATCATCTTGTTCCTCCTTTCACTTTCATCTATTATCAGTAGAACAGTTATCTCTCTCCAGTTATCTCTCTCCAGCCACCAGCACCTCCACACCATCATTACTTTCTTCTCCCCTTCTCTCCTAACACAGGATGCCACTAAGGCTCTTGTCCATGCCCTTATTATCTTCCGCCTTGATTATTGTAACTCTGTCTTAGCTGGTCTCCCTCTTAACTGTCTCACCCCTCTACAATCCATCATAAATGCTGCTGCCAGACTTATCTTCCTCTCCTATAGCTTTACTAACAACTCTCCCCTCTGTGAGTCCCTTCACTGCCTGTACACTTTAGGATTCATTTCAAAATCCTGATTGCTACTTTCAAAACCCTTTACAGTGGTTCCCCTACCTACATCTCCACACTCATCTCTAAATACACTCCTAACCGCTCTCTCCGCTCATCCAATGATCTCCTTCTATCCTCTCCTCTGATTTCTAGTATTTGTCTGAATCAAGTATTCAGACAGAAATACAATAACTGTATAATTGGGACCCACTTGCCTGCCCACTTCCTTGAGCAGTGCATGGTTCTTGACTTTGTGAAGCAATGTCCTCAGAATATGATGAGTTCTGCAGTGAGTCAGGCTTCTGCTTTGAACTGCACATTTTCCTTATTTCTCCTACTGTACATTTTAGCTCCTGTACAACAGCATGCATTTCTGGAAAAACAAAGCAGAGAGACACATAATCACGTCTAAATACTGTACAGGGCCCTCCACAAATATTGGGATGCTTTATCCTTTTGGTCTTTTATTCAAAATATTTTCAAAAATCTAACATTTAATTAAAATTGTAAAAAAAAAATCCACTGAAATTATATCTATTTCATAATTATTGTCACCCCTTCATTTAATACTTTGTGTAACCTCCATTTGTAACATCTGAGTCTTCACCTATAAGTATGGGATAATCCACATGATTTTAATGCATGAGGTGGAGGAAAAGAACCAACTGATGCAAAGTGGGTTACCTCCGTGGAGTACATTAAAATCTTGTAATGCATACCTAGCCGTGGATTTTCCCGCTTATACTATGGTCACTTTTCAGTATTGACAAGTGAAGACTGTCCTTTATGGTTGTTGTGCAAAACTTGACTGGAAGGATAGAACGAACAGTTAATTTTTGTTATTTTGGCTACAGGAGGGCACTATATACTGAATACAGGAGATATTATTTATCTTAAAGAAAATACAAGTGGTCAGAGAGACCACCATCCCTGGCAATGACAGGTGAGATGTTCAATCCTTTTGTGATGATCATACCTGGGAACTCTCCGGGTTTGACAAGGAGATTGCCGAATGAGCGCTGCTCCTCCGGTTCCCCGGGTCAAAACCAGAATCCTCCGGGTTGCGGGGTTTTGACACGCCCATTCCCCGCCCATTTTTCCTTTAAATGTGGGTGTTTCCTGCTGCCGTCAGTGGGAACCCCGCCGACGTCAGTGGGAACCCCGCCGACGTCAGTGGGAACCCCGCCTGTCTGCGGGAACGCCCACTGTCAGCGGGAACGCCCGCCGACGTCGGTGTGCAGTCCTGGCCACGTTCAGCAAGCGAAGGCTCCAGGTAGCCTGAGCCCAGAGGTTCCCAGGTATGGTGATGATAATTCTTCAGTAGAGAACTGATGTTAAGAATTGAGAACAATTGCTGTGATAGAACTAGATTTCATTACCTTTCCACTCCCTCAGCTCTCTCTCTGCTTTTATCCTGATGTGCTGCTCGTATTTTAAATCTTCCTTTAGCGCTTTGATTTCATTTTTTAACTCCTCGATCTCTTCAGCCATGTCTGAACTCCTAGATGGCTGAGGACTTGGTACACTTAATTTCTCCAGCACTCCCACAGGTCTTGGTTCCTGAAGTATAACATCAGTTAATATGTATTCTAAACTATTATAATGAAAGATAAAATAAATAAAGTAGATTACTGCTCACCATAATTTGAGAGCAGCTTTGTTGCACTGCTGCCATTATCTTTTGTTGAATAATATTATTAGTCTTCTTTCTTTTTGTTTTTACAGGTGCATTTTCCTGAAAACAGCATTGCACAATTTAAAATAAAAAGTATTCCTGAAAAACATCCTTTTTTGCACATTACGGTCAAACTATTAAACATAAATGCTTTGCTGTTAAGTGAAGAAAGAAAATCCTGATTTCTTCTATTTTTAAATATTAAAAATTGTCAGATATGCAAAAAAATGAACATAAATATTTTGTGTTTATTCGGATTGCCTTTGTTTTATGGTATTTTGTTTAAAGATCTGAACCAAGTATTTAAATATACAGGACTGTAGGCCTAAAAGTAACTGGAATTGTTAATCTTTATTAAATACTATCTAAAATCAGTTGACATTTGTGGCTAGCTAGAATGTGAGTGAGTACTTACCATGTCCATTAAAGGAGTCTCGCCAACATCTGCTGAGTTCCTTTTCACTTTCTCTCTTCTCCCCTTTCCTAATGCTTCCTCTCTTGCAAAGCAGGGTATACTGTCCAAGGGACACCCCTTTTCAATTTTTTTCCTCAGATCAATTAGCGGTTGACGCTCTCCTAGAAAAACAAACACATACATAGAACATGCCGTTTATGAGGGTTTTGAAAAACCTACAGCACATAGTATGTAAAATGTAAATCATTTACCCTTGTTTATGTGATAACCAGATATTCTGACGCACCTCATGGGGCCAATAAGAAGGTCTCTGTCTTGAAAATACCATATTTGCTCGATTATGAGGTGATTATAAGACGAGGCATTTGCTCAAAAAATATCCTTCATCTTATATTCAAGGTCATGTTATAATCAGACCTCAAATACGGATCCTCCTGTCTGGCACCTAGTTGATGTCTTCATGATGGGCGCAGACAACCTCTGCTGCTGCCGGCACTTCTGAAATGACCTTCCAGTGCTCAGTCATAGAAGCCCAGGCCAGCAGCAGCGGAGGTTGTCTGCGTGCATCGCACAGACCTCCACCGGCTGCCCCACTAGAAAGCAGGGTATCTGAAGCACAGGGAACAAGTCTAGGGATGCACTCGGGGGGGGGGGGGGGGATAATGGTTTTCTGGAGTGGCATATAGGGGGTTAAAAGGCATATCAGGGAGCAGAGTGGCATATAGGGGGGGTTAAAAGGCATATCAGGGAGGGAGAGTGGCATATAGGGGGTATAAGGCTTTTCTGGGGGGGGCAGATGTGCATAACTGGGGGAAGATGTGCATAACTGGGGGCAGGTTGGCAAATAAAATGAAATATAACATATAATACATATTTTTCTCAATTATAGTTTGTATTAAATATGAAAAAATTGTAAAACCTTTCTTATAGGGTAATCTTATATTCCGGCTTTTTCTTTTTTTTCCAAAATTAATATTCTTGTTTTGGGGGGTTGTCTTATAACTGAGCAAATACGGTAATTAAACCTTGAATCATTTAATGGTTCCATGTTTTTTTTTATTTTTTTATTTTTGTCATAATTGTTCTGTGGCCAGCGGTGGGTAATATTACAAAAGTACGAGGGGGGTCCACTACTGTAAATAGGGGGGCCTAGTGTCCACCCCCTGCCCCCTCCACGAGCGGGGGCCCTAAGAGTTAACATGGGGGGGCCTAATGTCCACCCCCCACAGTGAGCGGGGGCCTTACCAGTTAATATGGGGGGATCTAATGTCCACCCCACGCGATGAGATCAGCATCCCCTAGGCATCAACAATCACCTCCTAAACTTTAATGATGTTGCTGAAATGCCTCGATAGTGAGGCATTCAGAATACCGAACTCCAACACTAGAACGCTCCGGGGAGCAGTCACAACCGCCACTGCGAGTGATTTTGCCACTCGCAAGATGGCGGCATGTCCTTTAAAGAAATAAAAGAGTTGAAAAAGTTTCGATGAGGGTCTCTCCATACCCTCCTGAGAACTCTAGTTCCACTTGCAGGCCTCCCCACCAACACTAAGCATTTTTAAGGTAAAGATGAGAATGTATTGGTTGGAGAGGAGCCTTGATAATTCCCCCAAATTCTTTCGATTGTGGACCCGGTTTATAGGCCTTCTTCCCATTGCAACCAGGTTTAAATCCGAGATGCCTTTTACCACATGAGCTATCTGGCGGTCCCCCAGACTCCCCACATAGAGCAAATGCACACTTTTACTTAATCATAACATGACCTTTTGACGGAGGGCGATGAGTTAGGTGGCAAGAATTTGACTTTCAACATTTTCTCTGTTCATTCTACTTATGTTTTTGTTTCCTATTTATTGTTTTTTTCTGTATATTAGAAAAATAAGATGATGTTTTGCATTTATTTCTGCATGCCCTCGAGCTTTGTGGCTCCTGTCTGCCCTACCACTTGAGGGCATGATCCATGATGTAGAACTGGCCTTTGTAAATAACCCAGTCAATGGTGTTAAAGGGCCAAGTCTTTTGACCACATTACAGTGTTTTGACATGGCAGAAAGTTTTGTTCCAGACTATCTACATAGTGTTCTTCTTGGAGTAGTGCGACAAATAACAGACTTGCGGTTTGACAACAAAGTGGCAGAAGTACATGTCAAATACTCAAGTGTCATGAAGGAGATCGCTAAACGTTTAAAATCGGTGCGGCCACCTAGTAAGATAACCCGACTTCCACAATCTGTAAGAGAGTGACTAAAATGGAAAGGAAGTGAGTGGAAAACATTTCTTCTAATCTCTCTGTTTGTACTGATGGGTTTAATCCCCTCCCAGTATTTCCACCACTGGATGCTACTAGCCTTTGCCATTTATTTGTTAACTAGTTCACATATTTCACATGTGAACACCGACAATGCAAATATGAAGTGAGTCTCTGTATGGAAAACAAGAAGTCTCTTACAACATCTCCTCAATCACTTAGCTGAGAGTGTAGGTTGCTAAAACTGTTCAATGGACCACAATATGTACTCAAAATCTAGCAAAAATGGAGGATCTAAAAATATTGTCGAAAGTTTACATCTCAGAAGAATCCCTGGCAAATTAATATGTTTCATCAGCTCTTCGGGTTTATACCTTATGCAAAAACATGTCAAAGGTCAATAGCTGCAATTTTTTGGGTCATGGTCAGGTTAAAGAGTCATGGTCACTGTCTCATCACATCTTACTACAGAATTCCGGAATTCATACAGAAGCCACGTACTTTCAGAGGTTTGTTGATCAGTATGACTCAAAATACTCCAGATGTAATTCCTTGGTAACCATTGGGCAACAGGTTGCAAAAATTGAACACATCATTGTTGTTCAAACACTTCCAATCCTCATACAACCAGTTTTACTGGTAAGGTTAACAAATCCAAACCTTTCTCAAAAAGCGAACAGAGTATGTTTGCATGTATTCTCACATACTTAATGTCACATTCTGTGCAGGCTACAAGGCAGTGCTTCCATCTGAAATAACAATAACTGTATAGAAATTGAAAAACAACCAGGTGGCCTTGTCATTTTGCCCTTACCAAATTCATATGTACTTGTATTAACTGTATTTTACATTTTGTGAAGATGTTTTAATCTCAGAATGTGAAATGTATATTGTACCAAAAAATGTACAAAGTGATATACAAATAATTAAGAATTGAATATGTGCATTTGCTAAATTAAAATCATTTTCATAAATAATCTTAAACTATCACTATAACATTATAAGGACTCTTTTCCCACAATATATCTTACTGAGGCATTAAAACACAGGGCACACATCATTAATCTAAAGATTCTTTTCGCATTAATAATGTTTATTTGTCTGGAAATTAGTTTCCCACAACAAATGGAACATATTTCTTATTCTTTTATACTGCTCAGGCAAGCTCTTGTTAGAGCTGTTGTTAGAATGACACTTGTGCCACGCCAACAATAACTACATAGGGTTTTAATCAGATTTCAGGCACCAGTCACGTGCTATCCCTAATTAACTTTGAATGCCAGTTCTACTCTGTATGAGCCTAGCATTTCTCTGCCTAATACGTGATATGACACATCATGACAAAATGAAAAACAGAAAACTTAGGGTTGATCACATTTAAATTGCTAAAACCAGCATTGAGGCCAAAAACAATAGCGCCGTTTAAAACCACAGTCAAAATCCACAGCACAGAAACAAACATCGCTGAATCTAGTGCTAAAGCCAGCGATGGAAACAGCAGAATCCCATAGAGCTGCATTAAAACTAGGCAGTTCTATGGAATTTAAGGACAGGGAAATAATGGGGACCCCATGGAATCTGGGGGTATTCCTTTCCCTAAATCACCCTCCCTCTGAGTGTCGGAGACGATTTACGTGAAATAACCCTTTTGCTGCTTGCTGTGAAAGGGTTATTGCCCCGACTAGGGCCTACTGAAAGAATAGGGTCACCACTGCTGGCTCTGTGCCCAGGGCCGGCCCTACAATGGGCGTTTTTTTTTTGAAGCGGAAGAGAGGGGCGCCATGTGGTTTTCGTTTACCCGCTCGGCGCCTCTCTCTCTCCTCTGCAGCGAGTCTCCCTGTTCGGTCTCCCTGCTGGTGGCGTCAACGCCAGTGGCAGAGCAGGGAGAGTCGCCGCAGGACTCTTTAAGGTAAGTACCGGGGGGGGGGGCGTTGGCGAAGTTTAAAATACCGCCGGGGGGGGGGGTCATTTTAAACTTCGTCCCAGTGGGCGTTAAGTCTTCGGCCGGCCCGGTCTGTGCCCCCCATATTTAACATATTTAAGGGGTGCTCTGGGGACATTAAAGTACTATATACTGTTTACACTTCATTATATTGCAAACCTACAGCCAGAGAGAATCTGCTGACCAGACACAGGTCCATCTCAGCTTCTCTCCTCCCCCAGACAGTGCTTTGTGTTTCAGAGTGAACACAAGGCACTAGCCTTTAATAGAAGCCTTGCATTAAATCTTAAACATCGGAGACTTCGACAGGGAAGCACACCACGCTACAGAAAAGAGATCTGAATGATCGATTTGCATGAACGCTCAGTGCATCCCTCAGAATGCCACTATGTAGGAGATAGCTATGAGTCAAGAGTTTAACATAATTTTTTGGCTTGTTCTATCCTGCAATCAAATTATCTACTAATTATTAGTAGTATTATGACAACTGCTTGTCTTTGAGGTTTATAGTGCTTGCAGATTCTGCAGTTCTGGGTTTCAGGTTTTATCATCAGGGGGGCCGGACTGGGAATGAAAAGCAGCCCTGGAAACATTTGGACACTGGCCCCATATATTTTATCTTGCAGTCGAGCTCTTGTACCCACACACAGCCCTAATAAATACCTGAGTCACATTATTTGTCATGCAAATAAGTATAAATCATGCTTTTTTATCACATTATTTGTATTAAAATCCCATAAACCAAAAATGTTAAAAGGCCCAAAGGAGTTAGAGATTAGACATTTGAGCATTCAACAGTACATGGAATGACATTCCTAAATCTTAGTTATAAAAGTGGAACAACACCTTTAGTTATAACTTGATAGTTATGAACTGATATGACAACTGTTGGATATGGTTGATTAGATTTGTTTTTGGAAACGAAAGGTCTGTTTATTCATACATATTATGGTCATTTATCATTAAACAAAGCTGAGTGGAACTAAATCAGTCCAAATGGCTGAGAGGTTATTTGTGAATGTCCTTGAAATGAAATACAGTTCTCTCTGCTTGGCAATTAAAAGGCAAGCATGTCAGGAGAAAGACAACAGGGTTAGCATCTAAATATTATTTAATTTAAAAGTGACATTTATGTTGTTCATTATGGCTACTCACTAAAGCAGCACACTTTAGAAAGAAGGAAAATGCAAAGACATATCGAACTTTATTACATGCTGGCAAGGGAGGGATAGCTTAGCCCTGAATACTTTGCCTGTCAGCAGGGCACATATTTATTTTAGTCATACTATTTCATGTTTTTAGTGCAAAGATAATTCCAATGTCTGAGATGACATACAGCTATTCCTTTCATGAACAAATGACCTTCATGTTTGAAGTCATTTTTAGCAGGGGCATGTTGGTTCACTCTACAAACAAGCTAGTAGTGAAAGCACTTGAGTGATGTTTTTTCGTGGCCACAATTTCATGTAGAGATTAATCTGGGGACATCACACACACCTCATTAAAAAATGACAACTAGTAAGGGAAACTGACAGATATCTCAGACAGAAGTGCCTTGCCATCTGTAGTGTATTTAGGCCTGACCCAGGCCCGATCTGTGTTGCTGCCATCCGCACAATCCTGTATAATTTGAACAAAATGGTTGGGACTCCCTTGAAAATGGACATTTAGCAGAAGGCTCTAAACAGCCTAATGGCCAATGGTGCGATTTTCCCTGGTTTTGTTGCAAAGGGGCAACTACCTCCCTGCCACCCTAGGCACTGTGAGGCCTAAGTCAGTGTACACCACTGCCTCCAATTAAATTTTTTCATCACTGTCTAAATATGTGCCTGGGAACTTCCTGGCTCCAGCTACCTGGAACCTCCCCAGGGGATGCAGGTAGGAAGTCCCATTGATATCAGTGGGTGGTCCTGCTGACATGACTGTTGACATTGCGGGTGGTCCGTCTGACGCCAGTGGGCAGTCCCGTTGATGCTGCAGACCTAGAAGAAGGCACTGTGCAGTTCCTAGATATACAGCTTCTGTAGCTTTTACGGACTCGTGACAATATTCTTTCTAACCTTTGCCAATTAACTAATTTAGATGACTGTCCTGAAAGCCAGCACACTGGCTTTGCAAATACACAAATGGTCAGGACTTTCCCAACCTAAGTATACTATATTTTTTTCATATGCTTCTGCTTATTCCACCTGTCCTGGTCTGCCTAGTAAGTGGAAACATGAAAAGTGTGTTAGCTAAAGAGACAGTAAACTCCTATAAAATGTATTGGTGTCCTTGCAGAATTTTAATCTGCTTTGAAAAATAATATTACTATTTGGCGCACTAGACCCTTTAAAACATGTTGTTTTGACCTGGCTGATAAATATTTCAAATGTAACAAAAATGGCATCAAGGTTCAAGGGGAGATGTTTAGTATAAATAACAACACATTAACACACAGAAGCTCAGGTTACACTACTTAGATTGCTGTCTCTTCTGGTGGAAGCAGTTTTGAATTGCGATAGGGGGATCCAGCTGTATAGGCACAGAGCTTGTTATGTGACATGCTATGGGGCTGGGCTAGTCCCAGAGAAACTTAAGTAGGGGGGAATAGTGGGCCAAATAACACACATAAAGGGTTTTACTGTAGATTAAGTTATTTTGGTACAACTTTTGGGTTTATTATCACAGCAACCAATTTCATTGGTTGGTTGTCATTCAGCCACATTGAAGGCTCTCTTTGCTATTATGTGATGTTTCAGCTAAAGAAGAAAATAGAAAGAAACCCCTGTACCAAGTCTTAATGGCTACAAAACATTTCCACAAAACACATATGATTTCTCATTACTTTGTACACATCAAGTTTCCTTCACTCATTTACCACCCCGACCCCCAAAAGGACAGCATAAATGAGATTAATTTCAGAAAACAGTCTGTGACCGGACGCCCTGTACCCAGAATGGGTACTCCCACCAAGCTGCGCTTCATTCTGCCGAGACACTAGCGGTTAAGCCCTTCAGCGTATGTGAAAAGGACATTGAGTTATTACAGCAGCCCACCCCAAGCATCAGCAACAATGTTGAGGAGAAAACCGGACCGAGTTTTATTTAAAACACACCAGTATTTAAACAGTACAAGGGGTAATTTACATAAAATAGTCGCAGCAAACCACACATAGTTATCCATCAGGCCTTCCTATGCTCAAAAATCTGTGTTTGCACCTGGTCACCTCAGCCCAGTAGGGGGTCTCTATTGTAGTCTGTGGGTAAAAGGTAACCATGGGCAGTTCCCTGACTTCTGGCTGAAACTGGCTGGATATCAGAACCACTTCCAAGGCCAGTGCCCATAGTCTGTTGGGATGAGGCTGGCCTCCAACAGTCCAATGCACAAAGGCTTCCGTGACACTGGCCACAGACTATGACCTACATCAAATGTGACATTTAAAAACATTTTTCAAAAATGCAATTTTAACAAAGTAAAGAGAGACAAATTTACAGAGTAATTTGTAACTTGTGAAACAACCATCTAACCAGAGACTCATATTTGAACTGGCCTGGACTAGTCACAACCCCACCACTTGAGTGGCCCTCACAGTGCACTAACTACCTTCTCTGGAGAACCCTAGCTGCAAAAGTATCTCTGCCTCAAACAAAAAGGGATTCTCGGGTCTATCTACAGGCTGGGTTAATCAACCAAGGACCTGGAATATGCCAGCACAGCTTAGGTTTGTGTCTGGAACAAAGTGAGACCAATGTGGATATTTTGGGCATAATGAACAGGGCCACCTTGGGGAAAACAAAACACAGCATATCAGCACAAACACCTCATACCAACTGTCAAGCATGGTGGAGGAGGGGAGATTATTCAGGCTTGTTTTGCAGCTACAGGAACTGGGAACCTTGCAGCCATTGAGTCGACCATGAACTCTTCTGTATACCAAAGTATTGTAGAGTCAAATGTTAAATGCTGAAGCTTGGTGGAAATTGTGTCATGCAACAGGACAATGATCCCAAACACACCAGCAAATCTACAACAGAATTGCTATAAAAAAAAGAAAAGAATCAATGTGTTGCGATGGCCCAGTCACTCGATTGAATTGCTGTGGCAGGACCAATAGCTGTGAATAAACAATGAAGTGAGGCAATGTTGAAAAGAAGACAAAATATCTCCACAACGTTATGAGAGACTAATTAATACATGCTCCCGCATTTTGGCTTTATTTTGGTTGAATAAATCATGACACGGTGTTATATTGTCATGTATACCTTTATAACCCCCAATAAACCCTTTCTACACTACACACTCCAAAATGTACATTTATCTTGCTCAAACCCTCTGCCCCCGTAGCTTATGCAGCCTGTATGTTTTCCCTGCACTACACCTCTGAGGTTTCCTTACTTTTCCACTTGCTTCAAAAAATACATCCAAGTAATGCATATGTTCTAATGGTAAAAGTGTTTTAAACAGGATGGCTATTCAGCTTAAGGGATTCACAACTCTTGTAGCTTTTAGAGTTCTAAGAATTTTTCACAATAATTTTCATTTTTAACTTGGATTTATCTGTTGGTGAATGACACATTACAAAACCTGTTCATTTGTTGTGATTATGTCATCAACGATATGTTGGTTCTTGCTAATACATTTCCAGAATTACAACTTCTACATCCTGGAAAACAACGTCATCACTAACCAAGGGCGTAACTAAAAACTACAGGGCCCTGGTGTGAAAATTGCCCCGGGGCCCCCCAACTTCACAGCTGGCCTCTGCCATCATTGCCCCCAAACACTTCTCTGTGCCTTTTTTGCACCTTGCCCCCTTCAAACATACACTCTGGCACACATATGTAAAGACACTTACACACACTCATGCTCACTAAAACACAGTGGCGTCGCTACAGGGGGGCAAGGGGGGGCA
>VKOC01035887.1:0-12199 GCA_009364415.1 Spea multiplicata | reverse complement strand
TCCCTCTCCTCTCTCCAATCTCAAACATGTCATGCCCTAACAACGCTACCTCTGTATATAACTCCGCTCTCACATCTGCTCTTGAGCATGTAGCACCAGTTACTACTCTCTCCTCACGACGGTCACATTTCCAACCCTGACACCTGACACCTATGACGATGTTCCCGCACTGCCGAACGTAGTTGCCGAAAGTCTAATTCCATGTCTGACTTTCTGCACTATAAATTAATGCTACGTTCCTACTACTCTGCTCTTAACCTATTTAACGTCCTTCATCTCCTCCCTGTCTCACAACCCTAAACAACTCTTTAATACTTTTAATTCCCTTCTTCGATCCCTACTACCCCTTCCACTAACCTTAATGCATCTGACTTTGCCACATTCTTCAATAATAAAATTCAAACTATCAGAGATGCAATATCTGCTCAGTCACCTCCCTCTGACTATGCACCCCCTACCCACTGACCTCTTCTCCCCTTATTACAGTAACTAATTTCTCTGCTGTCACTGAAGAGGATGTACATGCTCTTCTTCTTTCCTCTTGTCCAACCACATGCCCCATTGACCCTTCCCATCTCACCCAGTCTCTTTCATCTACCCTTGTCCCTACTCTAACTCATATCTTCAACCTCTCCCTCACTACTGGATCTGTCCCATCGTCCTTCAAGCATGCTACCATTACTCCTGTCTTGAAAAAGTCCTCCCTCGACCCGAATGATCTCTCCAGCTACCGTCCCATCTCTCTGCTTCCTTTCACCTCCAAGCTTCTTGAAAGAATTGTTTATATACAATTAACCAAGTTTCTAGACTCCAACTTCCTGCTTGACCCTCTTCGGGTTTTTGCCCTCAACACTCTACTGAGACCGCCCTTACTAAAGTTACTAATGACTTACTCACTGCTACTACTGCATGCTAATCCTATTAGACCTTTCTACTGCTTTTGACACTGTGGTCCACCCTCTTCTCCATCAAATGCTTTATGATCTTTGCCTCCAAGATACTGCTCACTTATGGCTCGCTTCCTACCTCTCTGATCGTACTTTCAGTGTCTCTGTCTCCAGTAACACTTCCCCTCCCTCTCTCAGTTGCGGTACCCCAAGGCCAGTGTTTTAGGACCCCCTTCTGTTTTCTCTTTACACTTCCTCCCTTGGCAAACTGATCTCATCCTTTGGCTTTCAATACCACATGTACACTGATGACACCCAGATCTATCTATCCTCCCCTGATCTCTCTCCCTCTGTCTTAGATCATGTAACTAACTGCCTTGTATCTGTCTCTACCTGGATGTCTGCATGTTTCTTGAAACTTAACCTCTCCAAAACTGAACTCCTCATCTTCTCTCCCTCCAATGCTAATATTCCCCTATCTGTCTCCCTCAATGTTAATGGTGCTATCATCTCCCTGTCTACTCATGCACGCTGTCTTGGTATCACCCTTGACTCTGACCTTTCGTTCACACCCCATATTCAGTCTGTCTCTAAAAACTGTTGCCTCCATCTTAAAAACTTAAAAAATTGCCCGCATCCGTCCCTTCCTAACACAGCATACCACTAAGGCTCTTGTCCATGCCCTCATTATCTCCCGTCTTGACTACTATAGCTCTGTCTTAGCCGGTCTCCCTCTTAACCGTCTCACCCCTCTACAATCCACCATGAATGCCGCTGCCAGACTTATCTTCCTCTCACATCGCTTTACTAATGTCTCTCCCCTCTGTCAGTCTCTTCACTGGCTGCCTGTGCGCTTCAGGATTTATTTCAAATCCTCACTCTTACTTTCAAAGCCCTTCACAGCAGTTCCCCTCCCTGCATCTCCTCACTCATCTCTAAATACACTCCTAACCGGTCTCTCCGCTTATCCAATGATCTTCTTCTATCCTCTCCGCTGATTTCTAGCTCTCATGCCCGCTTACAAGATTTTCTCAAGGGCTGACCCTATCCTCTGGAATGCCCCCCCCCCCAGTCTATCCGTTCTCTCCCCCTGCTTTATTCCTTCAAGAACATCCCTCAAGACCCCTTCTTTAAGGATTGCTTACAACATAGTACACTAACACCCTCTCATATTCATTTAGTTATCTCCCCAACAATGTCTGTATGTGAAAACAAAATATTTAGAGAATCAAGTCCATTCCAAATCTCTCCTCCTAGATGGTAAATGTATAACAATAATTTGGAATTTTAATATATCAGTGGAAAATGTCATCTAGATTTCCACAATGCAAAAAATATTTATTAAATATGGAAAGAGGTGTTAATAAATGGTTTGGTAGAAATAATACAAATTTGATTAGGAAAAAGAGAGATGTAATACAAGGAATTTTAACAGGTATAAATACAGTAGAAAGTATACTTAATACTATGGCTATTAAGACACTCAAGTCTGATTTGGAAACTGCAGGATTAATGCAGGAAGTAAAGAAACACACATTCAACTAGGTTTAAACAAACTCTTGGAGGATCTGATAGTAAAAACAGCTTCTGTAATGGGACTTGCAGTGCAAAATCTCCAGGAAACAACCATGGCTTTAATGACTAACGCTGATTTGACAGAAGTAGCCAGAGCTTGCTTGGAAATCCAAATCAAGTATTCTTCTGATTTCAAAGTAATGGTACAATTACTCCTTTAGGAATTTACATTTGCTCGAAATCATACCGATTCATGGGTAAATAAATGGTTAGGATGTAGTAATGATGTGTGTCATCTTTAATACCTATGGCAGGTAAAGAAGAAATATTATTTCATATGAGAGTATTATGTCAGTAGTTCACAATTATTATTTTACAAATTAGAGTATCTTGATTTTGTTTTCTCAACAGATATGTCAGAACCTGAATTATTAGACATGTCTGCATGTTTACATATTTGTTTGCCTCACCAAGTTGAAACTATATATCATTCATGTTTTCATAACCAGAGCTCATGTTCAGGTAATGATCTTGTTACGCCTATAGAGAAAGGTAGAGTATGTGTACAGGTAATGTCTAATGAGCAATTGATTAAAGCAATGTTTCCTAAATGTATGCATACAGAAATGTTATCGAAAGGTCTGTATTGAATTGATGGCGATTTTAAGCAATCGTTATATATGGAACTCAAATTAATTCTCAAAAATTGAATGTTTTGCCACTACAGTTTAATGTATCACAAGTAAGTGAATTTCCATGGCAAAAGTGGGCAGATGAGATCAGGAAAGATGTGGGATTTCTAAATGTCTTACAAAAACAATTAAAAGTAGCATGTCACAGGCACCCCTTCGGTGCTGCACGTGCGCGTGCAGAAGACTGCTCGTGTGCGGCGGTTACCGAGTACCTGGACCTCGGGCATCCGTTAACCCCTCCGATATGGGTGGTCGGGGGTCCGACCGACGGCATCGAGGTCGGAAGTCGGGAGCTGGGAGTCTTGCTACCGATGGGCATCATATTGCCAGACGAAGCAGTGACTTCCAGTATTCTGTACTTACCCGCGCTCGGTCCGGCAGCATTCCTCCTGGCAGTAATGAAGGGGGTGTGGCAAGTCTGCTTCGTAGGCGGGGTTCTGGGAGATCTTCCAGAGCTACTGTGACATGGTCAGGGGGGCGGAGCTTGTGATTTAGCGCCGGATTTAAAAACCCCAGAAATGCATTGACTGGTACCCTGTTGTGGTCTTCATTGCTGTTTGGATCCTGTTGTCTAGTTCTCCGAGTTTCTCCGGATTTTTGACCCTTTACCTGCCTGACCATCCTTAGCCTTGCGATTTTGTACTGTGTCCTGTGTCTCCCGGTTTCCAGTTTTTGCTCATCTGATTACCGCTCCGTTACCGACCAGGCTTGTAGGATTACCCACTCCGTAACCGAGCCGGCTTGTATGATTACCCGCTTTCGTGTTCTGACCCGGCTTTCCTTACCTTCCTGTCCATTGTTTCTCTGGTATTGCTGTACTGGTTCCTACGTTTGCTGTTCCTGCTCCTTGCATCCAACTCATTCCTATATTTATCCGCTTGCACATGGCCTCCTCACTGTTGGGATTGTCTAAGTCCCAGCTCCATGCCACTTTGGTGGTGGGCTTCTGGACAGAAGAACTTCTGCTGTGTAAGCGGTCATGACATAGCACAGATTGTATTTAAGCATGAGCAACGTAGACTCAAAAACATAGAGCATGAATGGTCAATAGTTTTCGGTACATCTTGGTGTAAAAACTTTGCTAAATCAACAGAAATAATAGCAAAATCATCTGTTGGCTCTGCTGTCACCAATGTTTTGTTACACCCATTTATTATTGATTTATTTGTATCTTTTATATGTATTATTTTTCAAATATGTTTACTATTTAGAATAAGAAAATCACATTCAGATGTCCAAGAAAAAGATAAAGCAGGGAGAGATCATATTAAGGGAAACTTTAAGACGTAGGATGCATCAGTCTTCCATAGATCCTTTTTTATAATATTCTCATATTGTACATATCTTCCTGCACTCACTGAATGTGATACAAATGTTATACAAATGTTGTATGAATGGACAGCAAACATAAATTCAGGTCAATATTGCCACCCCATCAAGGATGACCATATCCTTTTCCACCTGGGCAGAAAGCAGAGTAAGGTCTACTCTTGCTGCAAGAGTAGATCTTCCCTCTTCTTCCTCACTCTTCTGGGGCAAAAATACATCCGCTCACAGTGTCACTGCTTTCTGCACCTCTTTGCTCTGGAGAATGCTCCCAGTGCTTATAGTAGTGGTAGCTCCAGGGGTGGTAGTGGTAGCCCCAAGGGTGGTTGTAGTTGCAGTGCTGCGGCTCGTGATTCACCAGCTGCTGAAAAGAAGGCAGGTTGGCTGCAGCCCCTCCAAAACAAGTTTTGGGATCTGAGCCACCTGCCCAGCATCCCTGGGGCACACAAGTGGAGACTGTAGAGGATAGAGATCACCTGTGGAGACAGGTGTTGTGGGGTTGCCAGTTTCCTCATCGGGTTCTGAATTGCCGGAACGTTGGGGACAAAAGCACTCTGCCCAAGTGACAGCTTTTCTGCTGGGGCGTTGGGGCTCAGGTTTCTGGACTCCGGTGCCTGCAATGGTTGGGGATAAAGGCCAGAGACACTTCATCCTGCTGCCAGCTCTTCTGCCATTGGGGAGTGTCATCTCCAGGAAACTCAGGTGGCTGCTGGAGAGAGGTGCCAACTGCACCTTCTGCCTGTAACTCTCTCAGCCACTGAGGAGTGATACCTTCTGCACCCTCTCCCTGGAACTCACTAGGGCACTGGGAGACTCTCCTCCCTGTAGCTTATTCAATGCAATCGGACAGAGGCCAGTGGTGCTGTCCCAATGTCAGCACTTAACCTGAAGCTGCAGGACCAGACTCAGTGAGGCTATCCTAGTTAAGCTCTGAGGCCACAGATAGGAGTGGGCATAGACCTTCTGCTGGAAAAACAGTGTATACCTTGGGGTCCACTAAATTCATAGGCCCTGGAGCCTGCTGAAAAGCAAGGTTGAATAGCTTTCAGTATGCCTTTTACATCTCCCATTCTTGGTTCCGATCTCAGTCTGAATGGGTCTGGACTATCCAGCTCTGGATGCCCCGCCAAACCCCACTCCGCTGCGTATGGATCCTCCTGGAGACTTTCAAATAATCCTGGGCCTCCAAAGCCTTTTGTGGGATCATCCAACAGCCATGAACACACCTGTGCTGTATACCATCGCAGAGCCCTGTATCCTTTGTTCAGCACCATCTCGATCTAGACCAACCCATCCAAATCGAACACCCATTGCTGTTAGAGCTGCTCTCCCAGGAATGGCATCCACAAGTCCATCAGTCAGTACCTCTTCTTGGAGGTTGGGAGGGACTTTCCATGGTGTCCTTGATACAGCTGGAGAGACTGGGGCAGTAGTTCTATATCCTCTGCCTAAACTCTACTTCTTCCCAGAGTCACTCCTTTTCTGCCCACAGTAGAATTGGTCCCTGTAGTGGTTTGGATGTTTCTGCAAACAAGGGAGCAAATGCCACTGCTGCCACCAAGGTGCCGGTATCCCAACTGGATACTACTGCCAAATTGTGGTCCTTTAGCCAGAGATGAAATAGGGTAGCCAGGAACAGTGTACATCGCCTTGAAGAAAAAATATTACAGTGTGTTACTCCAAACGTCAGGCATTGCCATATAGTATAGCTCAATTTACTCAGTCCTCCTTCAGGCTCAACAAGGGGAATACACAAATGGGATAATAGGATTATCCCCCTGGCACGTGACTATGAAACCCCATGTGGAGATATCTATCCCAATGGGGTCCCCCAAGGTAGCTTACCCACAACCAGGGTGCCATTTGAAAGCTGAGGTCTCCACTATCTCTAGACCAAATATATCCCTAATTGATCATTAGTGCCCCTGGCAACACCTCTTTACTGGGTGCAGATGGAAAAGTACCCAGATTGAATCTATTTCCCCCGGAAAAAAGTTCCATGCCTCCATGTGGCGATGCCACCATTGAAGCTCCTGACGCACCACTGGGGTCAACCAAACTAGTTGGTCGTAAGATGGAATCTGTCATAAGTGATGGACCTTGAGCCGTTGAAGGGCGCGATAATGGAGAGGAGCAGGAAAGATCGTCTGAATGGACGACGTGAGAAGCCCTACCACGCGAGCTAGGAGACGGAGGGAGCAAGAATCCTTGCGAAGTAGAGCTCGGATCTCTTTCCAAATGGAAACAATCTTGGACCTTGGGAGTCGAAGAACGACCGCCTTTGAGCCGATCTCGAAACCCAAAAAGAGAACGCGCTGGGTCGGCGTGAGCTCGGACTTGAGCGAATTGACCACAAATCCTAGTTGATGGAGGGTCTGGGCGAGCAGGGTCAACCAGCAGCCGGAGAATAGTAGGATGACGTCTAGATAGACTATACATCTGATACCCCTGGATCAGAAGAGCGCCATGACCGGCTTCAGTAGCTTTGTGAAGCACCAAGGGGCTGAACTCAGGCTGAAGGGAAGAGCCTTGAACTGCCAAATTTGTCTGCCCCAAACGAAACTGTAGAAATCGCCTGTGATCTGGGTGAATCGGGACGGAGACTGATGAACCAATCGCCTTCTGCCATAAGGTCCCAAAGGAGATCCTCTCCATCTTGAAATGGCGATAAACAACAAAAGCATTGAGGGCCCGGATATTGATTACCGGATGGAAATCCCCGGTGCGTTTGCAGACTAGGAAAATGGAGCTGAGGAAACCAATTGGTCCTCTCGTCCGCTGGATAGCCCCTTTGTCACGTAGAGTTCGGAGTTCCGCCTCTATTAAGGCCTGACCGGCCAAGGACCTGCGCGGAGGGGGAGGCCTACGTACCTGAAAAGGGGGAGATACAAAATCTATTTGGAAGCCCTGGACCGTTTGGAGGATCCAGGTGTCTGACAAAATACACACCCAGTTGTGGAAAAAATGAGATTTTCTGCCCGCAACCCGAGGAGGGAAAGAGAGACAAGAAGCAATTGGACTTACTGAAACCGCAGCATCCCCTGGGGTATCCAGAAGCACCTCTGCCTCTACTTGCTCCTCGTGGTGTGAAGGTCCTTTGTTGGAACAGAGCCCTGTAGGACGTCTGGGACTGAGGGAAATTTCTGAGGCCTTGGAATGTTGAACGGCTGGCAGCCTGGCCCCGCGGTCATCCAGCCCTACCAGAAAAACGAGGGCCAGTCTGAAAGACCCTCCTCATGGACAACTTGGCTTTATTCCAAGAGGTCATTAAGGACACATGTCGGTTTAGTTCCTTAACGAAAGCATCCCCAAAGAGTAAGCCGTTAGCGGCTGCACCCAAATCTTTAGAACCCAATTCAGGGTTCGGGATCAGGGATCCATGCAGAGCAGCGGCGTTCAGTAGCAATGGCGACATTCGCATTGCCCAAAAGGCATACCACCCGAAGGGTCCAATCCCGGATCAGCTTTGGTTCAAGGGGTGTAGCCTGAAGGAAGGCCTTCTCCGTCAGGGATAGAATCTGGGTGACCAGTCCCACTAGGTCTTGGGCTGATTTAAGCTCTTGTTCCAGCCCTTTTCTAGGATTCTTTTTGTTCAGGGATAATAGGGCGACCACATTAGGGTCAAAATCTGGGGTAATCGCCACCTTATCAGGTATACATGGGCGAGGGCATTCAGCTCTGAGCTTGTTACATACCTCCTTGGGGAGGGGTTTTCACAACCATTTGTGCAAATAAAGAGCGATTTGCTCGGGAGGAGCCTACTCAGTGGCCCTGGGATGGTGCATGGTGGTAGAATCAAATAAAGTGAGGTCGAGGACCGGGAGGTCAGGGGAGGTGAAAGCCGTATTGTGTGGTAGTGATGCACCCAAAGTATGTTGGGGATCGGCTAGGTGGGGCTCATCTGCCAAACACTCACGGACGAAGCGTGAGTCAAAATCTCTGGACGAGATGTCTCCGATTCATTAGATGAGTCTGTTCGCCATTTGTCCGCTATGGATAGTGGGTCATGTAAGGGAGTGTCAGAGGGTTAGGGGCGCTTGGCGAGTGCTTAACCTTGCCAGCGGAGACACTACTGCCTTTCCAGAGTCTTTTGGAGCTGGAAGCCTCTCCCTCCAACTTCTCAGAGTCAGACTCTGAGGGGAGTATAGCAGGCCTGGAAGGTGAAGGGGGTTGCCCTTGGGGTAGATTAGCAGACATTTTGGCAAAGAAAGATTCAACTGAGTTGGAGAATTTTGCCTCCAGCCAGGCCATGAAAGCATCTTGGGATGGGGTATTATCTTGAGACATGATGTCTGTAATAGATGCAAAGCAATAATATGGAGGCTAAAGGGGCTCACCCTCAAAATATATGCGTGCAAAGACAGGGACTCAGCCTGGCAATAGTGCACAATAAATCTCCCCAAAACGGACCTCAAAGTCAATCAGGGGCTCACCCTATAGTCAGCCTAGAAAGTGAAGGGTAGATAGGGGCTCATCCAGTACCACCGAAAATCCGATAAGTTGGAGTGCCGGGACACGAAGCAACAGCAATCACCGGTAGAATACAGTAACGATGGCTACCGGAACTTGACTGTATGGTCACGAGATCCGTGTGCCATCCACAAGATGGCCGCCGCGAATAATACAAGTGTATAGGGAAACCAATACGGCCGCCGTAATGTAGAAAATAACGTAGCACAACAAAAATGGCAGGGAAATCATGCGATGTGAGACCTAACCGCTCAAGAAAGATAGCCGCCGATAAAACACAGAAACCAAGAACTCTCGCAAAGCGAGAGCACAAACGAGAATGAAAATAGCGACCGGTAAGAGGAGAAGGGAAATAGATGCGAGATCAAGAAAGGAAAAAACGTAAAATAACTACCAAAAGGTAGAAATAAGGGAAAGAGAACGGAACTCCAAAGGCGGTGGAGGAAATACAACTCAGAGGATGGGGGGATTTTAAGGGAACCCCCCACACACTAGGAATATATATATATATATATATATATATATATATATATACTTTTAAATGAGAAAATAAAAGGCAGTAATTTAGGATAATGGTAAATAAATATAATATCAATAATGGTAATAAATAACAGTAAGAAAAACCACAATAATAACCCGTATGTGAGTTGGAAGAGGACTGACGTGCAGCTACGGTGAGCAACAAAAAAGAGGAAGAGAAGGATTGCTTAGGGGTTTATATTAGACTTGCGCATTCGTCTTCGGGCGAACATGAAAACGAGCACGAAGAGGCCGTTTTTTTGTTCGTTCCGAAGGAACGTAGAACAGAATACAGTGCCGGCAAACCGTAGGCGAAGACGAAGACTCACAACCACGAAGAATCGAAGATTCTTCGTGATCGTCTTCGTTTTTGCCGCGCAACCGCCAAAATTTCAAACAGGAGTGAGCTGATCCTCGTCTGTCCAATCAGCTCACTCTTGTGACGTCACGCTAAGGGTCTCGTCCAATGCCTGTGCTGCTGTTTTTTGAATTCTGAAGGCGCCTTTATAAGACCAGAGCTTGCCTGAGAGATCCATTCATTTTTCGCTGTGACTGCTTTGGCAACACTGCTGTGCTGCATCCGAGCGTTACAGAGAGAGATTGTTCTGTTCTGTGTGAGACTGGTAAGCCTTAGCCTGCCATTTCTCACTGTGTACTTCATCCTCACTTCAGTGCTACTTAATTAATATATTTAATAATAATAATTTGATTAATTTAATTTTTTTTAATTTAATTTGTCATCAACTTTAGTGTAAGTGCTGTTGAGTTGACAGTGCACCCAGTGCCTCAGTGGCACTGGGGTGCCCTTGCCCTGGGCTGGCACTAGTGCCTATTGCCTGTCCTGCTTAAATAAATTAAATAGAATTTATAAATTACAATTTAATAGAATCTATAATTTAATAGTTCATTATAATATTATATATATATATATATTTGTCAGTCATATATATATATATACTATAGTATACTAGTGTAGAGTGTACTGTAGACATTCATCTACTAATGTCTAATTTAAAATCAGTAATATTAATTAATATAATTAATAATTGAATTCATTATAAAATTATATATATATTTGTCAGTTATAGTTAGTAATAGTATACTAGTGTAGAGTGTACTGTAGACATTCAAGACATCTACTAGTGTCTAATCTAAAATCAGTAATATCAATAATTCTCTAATTCTTTCTTATCTTAATAGTTAATTAAATTAGCTATAAATAAAAGTAATAATATTAATTAATTACTACTAGCGTATAGTTCAGCTAATCTTATTAGTACTGGTGCTGCAGCGCTATAGTTTGTGCTTTGTTTTAGCAACAGTAAGAGACCAAGTCAATTTTTCTTAATTAATCTTTCATTTTATTTCATTTGTTTTGCTCACTTCACTGATGGACCTCAGTCCATCAGTGAAGTGAACTTGTTGGGCTAGTGAGTGCAGCCGCATAAGTGCTGTGTTTTTTTTTTGATCAGCAAGCAGTGACGTTAACTGTTTTGCAAAGATTTTCTCATTTATTTTACATTTTATTTCAATTTTATTAAAAGTACCCTTAGTGTTTTGCTCACCTCAGTCCATCAGTGAAGTGAACTTGTTGGGCTAGTGAGTGCAGCAAGCAGTGAAGCTAACTGTTTTGCTGTGACATTTTATTTTATTTCTAATTCTTTTCAAGAAAAATTGACTGTGACGAGCTGTACTAAGCAAAGCTTCAAGCTACTAGCTGTAGTACTAAAATAATTCTAATCTTCTTTAATCTTAATCTATAATATATTATAAATAATAATATTCTAATTCATAATCTATAATATAAGTAATTCTAATTCTAAATTCTAATTCATAATCTATATTCTTCTATCTATAATACATAATATATATTAGTAAATTAGTTCTAATCTATTAATATTATATAACTTAATATTAATTAAGAAATCATATACTTAATCTGATTTAACCTCACTTTAGCTTAGTGGGTTTGAGAGCGTCTGCCTAGAGGTAGATTTATAGTAAGGAAATATAGCTTTAGGCTAGCATAGTAGTAGGCTAAGCTCTTAGGCCCGTGTAAATTCAAATTAAAAATAAAATACTGCTAGTTATAAAATAGTTAATCTTGAGTTAATAATTTAAATAACTTTAGCCAGGCCCGGACTGGGAAAAAAAATAGGCCCGGGCATTTAAGCCTGAGCAGCCCATATTTATTTATTTATTGTTAAAGCCTACCCTTCATGTACCATCTTTGCATTTAATCATTCACACAAATCATTAACACATTCATTAATGCAGTCTCACAAATCATTCAAGCAATTCATCCTCACATGAATTCATTAATTGTCATACACATTCACACAATTCATTCACACATTTATTCATTCTCATACGCATTCACACTACCCCCTCTCTTCATCTTATCTGCCCCTTCTCACTATGTTCCCCCTTTTCACTATGTAACCCCCACCTTAAAATAGGCCCAGTCAGGACCGGACTGACTGGTCCTATATGGCCACATTAACGCAGAGCCCCTTAAGCCCGCCGCAACTACCCCCTCCTAACTATCTACCCTCTCCCTCTTGAAGTTCACTTACCTTTCAGGAGTCCTGCGGTGGGGGTGCAAGGCCTCTGCCTCCCAGCTCTGCCACTGTATGGAACAGTATAGAGTGATGGGAGTTATGATGTACTTTTAGAGCATAATTAGATCATGAAAAAGACACTTACCAATCCACACACATACAATCCACACATATACCAATCCACACACATACACCAATCCACACGTACACCAATCCACACACACACATA
>VKOC01035882.1:0-10090 GCA_009364415.1 Spea multiplicata | reverse complement strand
TTAATACATACAGCAGGGCATGTACCCCTAAGAGCGTGGCATGTACCACAATTACCACCCATTAATACATACAGCAGGGCATGTACCCCTAAGAGCGTGGCATGTACCCCAATTACCACCCCCCGACATACCGAGAGCACAGCGTGTACAGAACACGGAGAATGGAGGAAAAGGCGACTCACAAATATCACGTTTAACAATGAACGGTTTTGGGTTTGTAGGATTAATTCAAAGAAATGTTAAATTGTTTACTCTTTTACTCCACTTTTGTACCAGGCGGCCAGTGTTTATTCCCCGGTGGAAAGCTATATTTAGGTAACGCTTGCGGTACATACGCTCCGTTATCTGGGATTCCATGTGAAATGTTAAGTTGTGGAAAATCACTTTGGGAGCGAGAGCTGCCAGATTTACTCGGAGAGCTCCGCGGCGGCGATGTCCTGCGTTATCACACCGAGAACGCCTCGAAGAACCTCTAGGAAAAACTGCTCACCGATTCAGCGTTAAAAAGGAACGGGAACAAAAACAGGATATTAAAATATAAAAATACGCATTATATGCATGTATAGCGCACACTCATAGAGACGCTTGGGGCACGCAGTGGGACCCTTTATACTCAGTGAGCGATTTTCTGGGGGAACTAATTTTCGGTTGCACCCCTGTCTTCCTGTTCATCGCGCAGCGAGTACACGTGGAAAGTAAAAGTTGTTTCCGTGTCCGTAAGGTGCGGATGGTTTCACAAACACATCGCTGAGAATAGTGAGAATGTCAGAACGGCACTGACGGCCCCCGACGGCGGTAACCGGACGCCGGGGCTGATGCTCCGGATCGGCTGTTTCCAGTTAATTATCTCATCCCGAGTGCACTCCAATTAAAATGTCACCGTCCAGTTTAAGACTCATTTTAATTGTTGTTCTCTATGTAAAAGGGCAGCCTAATTGTGTCTACGTGAGACAGGTGCAAAGCGTGCCCTAAGAACACACGCGGAGGCCACCGGTGCCAGCCACACGATCGCCCTGCCACAGGAGCCACGGCCGGGGCAACACAGCGTGCCCGGAGAATTAAAGAGGGGTACTTTTATCATTATATTAAATGAAAGCACTCAGGGATCTCCGTACGGTGGCAAGAAACATATCCTGGGGATGATTTAACGCTCATATTGGTGAGGTTTTATTATTGTTGTTTTATATTATTTATATAGCGCCATCATATTCCATAGTGCTGTACAACGGGTAGACAAGTAGTATATCACATAACAATTAGATTGAAACAAAAGGCAAAGTGAGCCATGCTCAAGTGAGCTTACAATCTAGGAGTTTAGGGGAGGTTTTTTTTATTGTTTTAATTAAATATCATGATTTGGGCAATTTTTTTGACTCTTATCTAATAACCCCCCATCTCCAACACACAGATCCCTGCTCTCTAACAGCAGTTAAGGCTTCCGGGCTGACAAAGAGCTGTTTGTGAATAGGATGTGACCGGTGGACGCGGTTATTCATTACGGCCAGAACTTTATCCCTTTAAACCACCCTTCACTCAATTATTGACATCCTACTGCCCAGCACAGTTTAAACTTTAACTCATTTGTCCATCAAAGGTCAGCGTGAGGGTCAAGTGAAACCAACACTACTTTCAGGAATACATTCAGGGTCAAATTCACTTTTATATGAAGGATTTTCTGGCTGACCGGGGCGCTTGGGGTATTTGGCAAAGGCTGATATGGCGTCATAATCCATTATAGGTGCGGTTATTACCCAGAAGCTGCCGTCATTAAGCACTCGGCAGCAGGGCCCCGGCAGAAGATAATCAAAGTCTTTGGTGGACGTCTGCGTAAGAAAAACTGAAAGCCTGGCGGGAAGAACTGGCAAACTCTGAAGCTATCGGAAGCAGAAGAGACCACACATCTCATTTATGGTCCGGCCGTGGTCTCCTCTTGAAGGCACAGCGCTTGATAGTTTGTATGTTATACCTAGGGGTCCGTGGGGAGGCCGAAGCGCTCAGAAGAGGTGGGCTTCTCAGTAACACTTTCGAGATACTTGGTTCCCCGTCTCTGGGGGGTTTCCAAGCTCTGTGTAAATCTTGCCAAATGCAGGACTTATGTTGGAGTTTTTCATTTTCGGCCCGGGCACCGTATAGAATCCCTATGAAGACTTAGGCAAAGTACTTGACACTCCATACAATTCTATACAATGGCTTAGCTGTCCATTCTGCGCCCACCGTCACTACGAACGTAACGCGTATCATTAAAAGCAAATAGCAGGTTTTCAACTAATATGTAATTATGATGGATTCTTGGAGAGGATTTAAAACTTACGTTTTTTCTTCCATCAAAGGGTTGCAAGAATAATGCTGCTTTGTGTGGGACGGGGGGTAGAGGTTAAAATCTTTCATCTTCTGCAGTAAGTGGAGCGAGAGGATCGCTGTTATAGAACTTTGTGAGCCAATTTGGCACAAGCCATGTTTATCGCATCTACCATAACCCATATATAACGGCAGGTAATCCCGGGGCGTGATGAGCAGGGGGGTGAAAGTCATCTTCCCCCACGGCATCTCTCCGCGGCACCGGCCAGCCAACCTCACAGCCTCAGCACGTCGGGGTAAAAGTACATGGAAAATGCCCATAGGAATAGGGTAAAGCATGTAATCAACGGAGCAATTGCAAAAGCATCTGTGAACAACATGTTATCACAACACACATCACTCATAACAAACATTCAGGAACAAGAACATCCAAAACACAGACTTGGTTTGTTACAAAGTGTCTGAGATCCCGGTAATTTTCCTCCTCGCCATCTCGAGATCAAGTTTACAGCTAATCGCAGGACAATAAAAGCCGCTGGATGTGACGCAGTCGTCCCAAAGAAGCTCTGTGTCCCTATAAAAAGTGTTACCCCACACGATCCGCCAGTTAAAAGGATGTCGGCCGCTGATTACGAATGGAAGGACTGCGCTGCAATTTGTAAATGACAAAAGGTCCTTTAAGGTTATTCCAAGCTTTGCAAAACACAAAAACACAGATATTTTATATTGAATTGTAAGCCCTGCGGCCGAACAAGGAACCAGAAGCAACTGGAGGCTTCCATGAGCCCCAGAGTCCGGTCTAAGCATTTGGTGAGACAGAAAGGCTCGCTCCAGCGTAAACATGCCACTGATTGAAGGGCCCCGTGGGATCAGCAGTTTATAGAATGACTTGGTTTGACAGGATACACATACTTAACGGGATCACAAATCATTACTGTCTGCTGGGTTATTACACAAGAATCTTATTAACCTCTTCGGGAGAAGCGGGAGCATAAATTACAGCTGCCGGGTGCACTTAAAGGGTTAAGCTTGTTACAGATATTTCAGGCGCTTAGCCAAAAACGCAGAAATTCCTCGATACGACACAAGGACCCGGCGTCTGAGCCCCGCCACCCCCTGCGGGACCGGACATGTAACTTTACTTCGGACGGGTTATTCATTTATGGCAGAAAACACAGCACTGGGCATCCGAACCTGTCCAAAATATGCAATAAACAGGATTTCTGGGGGAAAAAATACAACTGGAGAATATGACATCACTGTCGCTTTACTGATCTGAGCTCAGGAATCAATGCCTTCCAACCCAAAACGGGAAATGCGGAGGATCCCAGCCAGGGGCAGGACAGGCGCAGTAACACTGCCAGGGACATCACCTTCATCACCTGACGAAAGGGTAACGACGAACAAAGAATAGTTTTAGTTTTATCATTTAGTCCCAGGTCATGTGACATCGGCCATTTTCAGGTTCCCCGCTCGCTCCCACTGATGTCTCACGAGCCCTGAAATCTAAAGCCGATAAGTACATGGAGCTCTCCGCAGCGTCCACAGGGGAACGGCAAACTTTCCCTTATCCCTTGAATATTTGCCCATGAAAGGAGCTGGACTGTCGAACTTAACCTCCTAAAATCTGTATGGCGGTAACCGTACCATGTGACAGTTTATATGCCGCCATCCCTGACCACATAAAATAACAGCAGCCGATGGGATGAGAACCAACCATAGGTGGCCATGCCGGGTTGGTCACACATGCTGGTGAAGAAAGCTAGCGTGCCCCCTGGAAACTCTTCACGGTGATTGATGACATCATCTGATCCAAATGTTTCCAGATAACATTCAGCTCCTCGTTTCAAAAGCGATGGAAATTTCCTTTTGTCAAACAGTTTCAGGGTTCTTTCCACCCAAGAAAACTTGGTACATCTGTCTTCTGATTGTTCAGGTTTTTGGGTTGTTTTTTTTGGTCGTTAAGTGATTAATTCACTCATCGTCCGCACAGCGGCGGCGGCACATCAGGTGTACGCTATGGCTTATTAGAAGCACATGGAAGGCACAGACGGCGGAGATCGCGTTGGGGACGGCGGCATTCCACGCATATCCAGAGGCTGCGTTCCAGTAACCTCTCTCTAACAAACGGATGCTCAGGAATCTTCCCAAAATGTGCAAGAAATAAACAAAAAACATGTTTATCATGAGAAAGAATGCATGGGGATTTTACTCAATGGCTGGAATTTGCAGAAAAAGTTTTATTCAAAACAGGTTTATTTATTTTGAACAGGCAGATATCGGGGGCAACAGTCAGACCCCCCGCGGCTGTCTCGCTGGAAAGCAAAAGCAGCTATAAAAAGAGAGGCTCTGACTGTAAATCCGGACCGAGGTGTCTCTCATTAGACAGTTTACATCTCTTACCAGGACAATTAAAAGACGGCTCAGCGCTGGCGATCTCGTTCGCTAGAATCTCAGGGGGGCCGCAGAATCCACTCTGGTAATTAACGAGGCATTTGATGAACTTTAACACGCTGTTCTACCCTACGGACGCTGCAAAAATAAAGCTAAGATTTCAGAGAATAGAAAGTGCCTATAAATTCAGAGACGCGCAATATATTAACCGGCTACGGCCACCTTATCTCTCTTACATACTGATTTAAAGATAACGCGGATACAGAATGCCAGCTCCAGGACAAACGCAGCAGTAAAAGAGCTCAATGTTTTGATCCATAGTCCGTAAACCCCATTTAGCGGATATATCTTGAAACTGTTCCTCGGGAGAAGCCTCAAAGGAGACGTTACTGGAGGAAGAAGAGTTCTTTTACGTCAAATTACAATTTTATTAATGATTTTGTTTATTTTAGTCTTTTTAACTTATATAGTCTTAGTGAAATGAATGTTTTTAGATTATCCCCTTTGCGCACGGTCCTTTGAAAGATTCCAATATAAGCGTGCAGAATAATGAAAACCAAACCACTTTAGGTTTCTGTCCAAATTAAGTGCGAGGTCCCGCAATATGAGGTCATCAACTGCCGGGAATGCAGCGTTTTATTAAAATTGGATTGAAAATGAGAGTTTAAACACAAGATAAACCTAATGTGATTTCTCAAGTTCAATGAGGGTTAAAGAAAGCACATCAGGTATCACTTTACCAGATTTCAAGGGATTAGAAGACTTTACTTTGGGGAAAAGAGGCATACAAAGTATTTTAAATGGAATCCATTTTAAGTGAAATGTAGTTGTTGGTCTGCAGCTCTGCGTGAGATGAATATGACGTCAATCAGCGGTGAACGATATCCAACCAAAGCAACGGCATAAAGGGGTAAAAACCCTTACAGCGATGTCAGCAAAACCGGATTGTTTTACCTACAGCGATGCCGAGAATGGCTCTGCGAGTCTGCGACGTAACCCAACCCCCACTCTGCCCAAATGCCCCTGGTCTCTTTCTCCAGTCTTTTCATGAGCCCCGGTTTCCCTGTTTTCTCCTCCGATGCCCCTCTCTCTCTCATCCCCCTGATGCCCCCCTCTCTCTCATCCCCTGATGCCCCTCTCTTCTCTTCCTCCCCCTGAAGCCCCTCTCTCCTCCCTGATGCCCCCTCTCTCCTCCCCCTGATGCCCCCCTCTCTCTCTCCCTCCCCCATGATGCCCCCTCTCTCTCTCTCCTCCCCCTGATGCCCCTCTTTTCTAGGAGGTCAGAATGTTTGCTGGGTATGAGGGGATCGCAGCCCGGATAATGTGTATAGAAACAGCAGGGAACGGCTTTATAAATCAAATCATTTTTCTTGTAAATGCCCCACTCAGTAAATCACGTCTTGGTAAACCCCGTTTCCGACGAAACCCAACAATGGAGCTTATTCCATGGAGCTTAGTTGGTTTCCTTTTGCCGAGTCCGGCCCTCCATTCTCTCCAGCAGGAATCCAGCATTGGCACAATAGGATGCCAGGCCTACCCTTGGCACTGCGGACGGGTATTATATCATTCAAAGAGAAAGCACACACAGCATGAGAGCAGCTAAATTTACCCGAAAACACAGAGGACGGGTGACACAACAGCGGGAAATGAAATGCACGGCGCCCCCTGTCTGCTGGGGGAGAGGAGGGCAGAAGGATAAGAATCCCCTGGAACTATGCGAATATTTCACGCTAGTATTAATCAGACATGCTTAGCGCAGTTTGTAAAACCTTTCTACTTTCCATCTGTGCCCGGTCAAAGCACGCGAGGGTACGGCCGGGACGGGCATAATATTAATATACTCTAAATCTCAATAACTGTGCCAGGGAACTGACGGTAAACAACACAACCGAGCGCAAACAGTATCCGAAGGACACAAACTCCGAAGGACGAGTGTCTTGCATGGTTTACCCCATTAAAGGGGCTATTTTACCGCTGTAACGTGTTGGGGTAACGGGCAAGAAACCCACCTGAGCACAGCCAATAACTCAATTACTTTCTTGCCACCTACAGTTTTTGGGACCATATTTTGCGGAGGCATAATTATCCCGAGAGATATTGCAATAACCCGGCCGCAGTCACTTCCATAATTCAGGTTTTTACATGCAGGACCCGCAGCCCGTGTACCGAATCCCACAAACGATGCAAAGCCGCTCTGTGTACCAATGAATGATTAACAGAGAGGACACGCCAAAAACATTCAACACGAAACACACAGCACGTTTCACGCGACCGGCTCGGGGTCCCTAGGAGCCGACGCATCCAGAAGCCTCCTGTGTTGGCAATTAAAGGGACGTCTTTTCGTGGAAATGCTATAATCTCATTTACCGTCCCAGCCCGGCGCGGCAGCGTTTTTAGTTTCAGAAGGGAGTCAGTTTGCAAAAAGCTCCATATCCTTTGCCGCGATATTCTTGGTATTTCAGCCTACGTCATGTTTTCGTTTTGAAAGCCGGGTCACCGAGTGACTCCATTGTGCACTGGAAGCCTCTGGACGCGTCGCGTAACAAACCGCCCAATTTAGATTAACGTGCAGCCAAACACAAACTTTTTTAGTCTTCAGAAAGCAAAGATTTGATGGGAAAGCAGATGCCCAAAGTGACCCCGACGCACAGATCGATGCATGCGTCTCCGCGCGCTCGTATACACGGCTCTTTCCATACGATCCATTCCCCGAGGGTCACCGATGATCTCACCAAAGCTCCATGGGAGATTCAGAGCCGGCGGAGGTCAGAGGAGCGGAAACGGGGCTGAGAGGGTCAGCGACGCTCACCGCCAACAACACAAACGTAAACAACTTTATGGAAGACAAAATGTACAGTCAGACCAAGCCAAGCCACAGAACATTCCCATCCTTCTCTTACTGCAGCATGGAAGCAGCGAGTCGTCCATCGGTCGCATTTCAAAGAGCTGGGGCTTCCTAGCAGCCATTTTTGCGGCCGGCCCTAACGCGTAGCAGATCTTAGACACGTCGGAAGTCTGCTTTATATAAAGCCAGAAATAATGTTCTTGTTTCATTTAAGGATCACACAGGTTTATTTAGCCCAGAAACACGCGTCTGGCAACATTAACGCAGAACAATAATTTGTCGCAAAGCACGAGCTCTGGAAGGGCATTCGACTTTCATTCAATACACATCGGAAAGCTCCACGTGAAACGCGTTTACCAACGGGCAGGCAGGGGCCTAAAGAGGCTCGAGTGCGGTTAATACACTCCAGTCGCGGGTCTGAAACCTAAGCTTTTCTGCGGCTCGCAGGACACCGTCTGAACGCAAAGCAGCCAAAAATAGCTGTCAAGTGAGTGACCCTCAATCGCAACGACTTGTAAATCTGTTAATTAGCCGCCAACTCACAAGGTCCTTGAGGACAGCGGTCGCTCACTGATGAAGATCCCAGAGAGTCAGAGACGTCTCTTGGGGTTTCCGTTCTGTGCATAGAGTATTAAGAGACGGGAAGGACGTCCGTATGGGTATTAATATCAGATATGGCGCTATATCATGAAGACTAATTTAATGTCACCCACGCAGCTGTCAGAGTACTCGGTCACGGCGTGGACATGTAATCCGGCCCCCGGTTTGGCCGAGAACTCGTGACGCGGTCAGAAATAGCAGAGAATCAGGTGCTGGGATTAGCAGACGGGACGCTCTGCGAACCTTAACCTGACCCCAACAAAATGCAGGCAGATGGCAGGAGGGGGCGCAAAGCCGTGAATTAATTGCTTCGTCGGCCTTAAAAAGAACCGATCGTGGAAAGTCCGCGGCGGGACACCCGGTAAGAGAACTTCACTCAGACGGCCGTCACGCTTTGTTTCAGTTCTGGTTCCTGCTTACCTGCAGGCGACACATTCCTTACAGCGACAGACAGAAAACACTTACGGTTATCATACATATCACTCGCATAAAGAGACGGGCGGCCTGCTGCCACAGCCCGGGGCGATTTAATAAAAACATCGCACAGGGTAACGTGTAGAGGGGTTGTGGCAATCACAGAAGTGTTTCTAATCCATACAGACAATCGCTTTTCACCAGCTGCCGGTAGCCGAGACCGAAGCACTGACTTCGCTATAACGCCAGACAGACGGCAATATTTGCATTATATTTCTGTAAGGGATCGCACTAAATGCATTGTCGGCTTAGAGCGAATCGCGTTGGCCAGGGGAGCCTGCGATGTGGCAGCCACCTTACTTAAGGGATAACATGGAGGCAAAAAATACAATAAAACAGCTACACACCCTGTATAGAAACGTTCTGTGAATTAAAATAAACAGCAGCAAACGTCTACTTAGTACCAGGAAAAACGCAACATTAAAAAGCAAACAGAAAAGGCGTAAAATGGAGCTTAGAACGGTTACCAAACACACAGGAATCTCACATTAAACATAAAGCCATGCCTTGATCTCTGATTAGCGGGGGGTCTCTATTGCCCCACGGGGACGTATATTACCGTATAATACATGGGTTGAAAGGGGGAGAAGAGGGAAAGTTCTGTATGAATATTGGTCGCTACAGTAAAGCGATAGACTTCGTAGAGCCCATCACAAACTATAAAACATATAAAGTGCGGCATGGAAATCCTCTGCCCCCCCATGTTGCTCATAGCCCGGGGAGCAGACATAGGAAGTGTCTGTTATGGGAAGGTCAGTAAGTCATGTCAGTGTGCCCTTATTCAAAGCAAAGCACATGCCTCGCATACCAGCAGTGTGCTCCACCGCGCCGCCGCTTGTCACTGTTATACGAGCTCATCGGAGACCAGAGAGGTTTTAGCCAGTTTTCACAAACCAGAAGAAAAATGAAAGCCAAGGACCCGGCTCTTTTTTAACCTTGACAGATGTCGCGTTTTAAAGGAAAAAAAACAACTACAAGCGACGACATTTTTCATGCAGAAATCGCCTCCAGCAAAACACTAAAACCAAACGCAGATGCGGGCATCACGAATAAACGCTTAAAACAACAAGAATAAGAATAAATATAACAATCGTTTTAAAGGAGCAGACGTCTTAATAACGACATTGAAGACTTCACAGGAATAACGCGCAGCGGCACAGACCTACTTTCTACAATAATACTAAACGGCCAAGTCCGCCACGATACATAACGGGCCGCTAAGCATTTCACGTTTAATCTGAGCGCTCCGGATAAACGCAGCCACGCGTAACGCTTTACCCAGGTGATTCTCTTTAAATCATCAAAGTATTAACCTTGTCACGTATTTTACAGACGGCACAGCGATAGGAATATTTATGGAAACCGACCCTGACAACGAAGCCAGAGCTGGATAAAAGTCAGAGGAATGCTTGTTATCAGTATGAGACACCCCAACAGAGTGTGAGTGTGAGATATAATATAATTATATATATATATATA
>VKOC01035879.1:0-10297 GCA_009364415.1 Spea multiplicata | reverse complement strand
TAAAAATTCTGTAATTTTGCAGGGAACCCTTAATTGTCATGTGACACAGATGCGAGCTGCAAAGTTAACCTGTGTTTTTTTACATAGTAGAAAAGGAAGTTAAGATGCCCCCCGTGCTATACATAAGGCAGTACTCTAATACATATAGAGAGGTATATGCAGGCTGTGGGCCGACTAGCGCTAACTCAAGGCAGTGGCCACTTCTCTGGTGAGCATCAGAATATGACATCATATCCATACTTACGAACTTTCAAAATGAGTCGACGCTTGAAATGTTAAACCTTTAATAGCCCAGATTCTATGAATCATCAAATGTGTTAACCAAGTGGTTTTAAAAATGGGCTTCGTGGAATCCTTGACTTGTCATTATTTAAAGAAATGAGTCACCTGCATTCAAGCAGTGATAGCAACCGCAACGTACTGCCAGCAAAAGCAGTGAAGAACCCCGAGAGTGTCCAGGTATGATCATACCCCCAACGCTCATGTCTTAAGAATGTGAGTCAGAGATACCGCAGTCCATTAACATAACATGAAATGGATCAGAAATCCAGCACAGACGGGGTTAATATTTAAGCTGGAAACGGCTGATTTTTAATGGAATCTCTTCATAGGTGTAGAGAGGCTCTTTATCACTCCCATCACTCCTGTGTCCCAATGGCCCTTTATCACTCCCATCACTCCTCTGTTGCCAATGGCCCTTTATCACTCCAATCACTCCTGTTTCCCAATGGCCCCTTTATCACTCCCATCACTCCTGTGCTCAACTTATCCCATCACTCCTGTGTCCTAATGGCCCTTTATCACTCCCATCACTCCTGTGTTCCAATGGCCCTTTATCACTCCAATCACTCCTGTATCCCAATGGCACGTTGTGTTTACTGATCCAAGCTTAAGTCTAAAGGGCTAATTGATTCTTAGAAACCCCGTTTTGTAATTATGTTACAACCAGAAATGTTCTCGTTTTCCATGAAAAAAGCTGAGTGACCCTAACTGGCTATTTTTTTGTGTGAGATTTGGTTAAAACCCTAGCCCTGTTATAAAAGCGATGCGTTGCATTTACGCTGCTATGTATGGGGGTTTCTAGGAAAATGTTATTACCTGGATTTTGCGCTCTTCGTTTTTTTGTATCTGAAAAATATATTTAAAAAAACAATAAACACAATATTCTCATCCTAAATGCGCTCTAAAGTATTTTATACATCACAACCAGACAAAGAAAGACAAATCAGACCCCAAAACCGGGACTTTTCCGGACAAATTAAGATAATTTTCTGTTTTGCAATCAACAAAATTGTTTATCTATATATATACACACACACCGATCAGCCATCATGAGCATCTGCCTAATATTGTGTAGGTCCCCCTTTTGACCCGTCGAGGCATGGACTCTGAGGGTGAGCTGTGGGATCTGGCACCAAGACGTTAGCAGCAGATCCTTTTAGTCCTGTAAATTGCGAGGTGCGGCCTCCATGGATGCGTTCCATGTGTTCTCCATGTAAGCGACGCACCTGGCCATCTACCCGATGTAACAGAAAATGTGATTCATCAGACCGGCCACCTTCTTCCATGGCTCCGCAGTCCAGTTCTTATGCTCACGTGCCCAATGAAGGCACTTTTGGCAGTAGACAGGGGTCAGCATGGGCACCCTGACTGTTCTGCCATAAGCGACAAACTGCATCGCTCTGCGTGTTCTGACTCCTTTCTATAAGAACCAGCAGTAACTTTTTCAGCAATTTGAGCTCCAGCAGCTCGTCTGTTGGAATTGACCACACGGGCCAGCCTTCCCCCCATGTGCATCAATGAGCCTCGGCCACCCGTGACCGTGTCCCCAGTTCACCGCTTTTCCTTCCTTGGATCACTTTTGACCGGTACCGACCACCGCAGACCAGGAACTCCACAAGAGCTGCGGTTTTGGAGATGCTCTGACCCGGTTGTCTCCCCGTCTCAATTTGGCCCTCGTCATAGTTGCTCAGATCCTTACACTGCCCATTTTTCTTGCTTCCCATCACCTTTGAGGACAAAATGTTCACTCGCTGCCTAATAAATCCCCCCCCCCCTACTGACGGGCGCCATGATAACAAGATTACCCGTGTTATTCGCTTCACCCATCAGTGGTCATAATGTTATGGCTGATCAGGGTGTGTATGTATATTAAACAGGCTATATTACCCCGGGGAACCAACATACCAAGAGTCCCAGTTTTAGCGGGATAGTCCTGTCAGGACACTTAGGGTCCTCAGAGAAGCTCGCTGGGTGGTCAACATTTTCTATTACAATTCTGGCTTAAAGATGCACTTTATAGACTTGTCTAATCATTGTGTGGTTGCCCCTCCAACTACGCTTTCCTGCAGCATGAATGGGACCTCGAAGGGAGGGCTTCCAGGTCGCTGGTGCCTGACAGTTCCCAGGTACGCTCGTCACTGGCTCATTGAGCGATGGGACCCCAGGGGGTCTGATCACACAAAGAGGGCGATATCCCCCCTGTTTTCGTGGCAGGAGACTGCTGCCCCCCATGGACTTGATGCCCGGGTCATCTTATGCCATAATCCAACGCTGCGCCCGTCTCTGTCACACATATCCATGCTAATGTTGGGGAGGGGGGTATAAATGATTAAAGGGGCATTAGCACAGTACTTACACCTGTATAACAATCCCGCCATGGAAAGGAGAAACGCAGACGTGAGGGAAACACGAACAATAATATGAGAAGCCGCCATGTTCTCATTCCGTGAGCTGGGAATCTCCTAACATTTTTGGGTGGAGAAACAAAAATAAAGGTGATTAGAGCCGTAAATGCAGCTAAAAGAGCAGCTAAACACATCTTTTCAAATAAGGCGTGAATCTGGCACGTGAATGTCTGCGGTTGTGTATTAAAAAGTGATTCTGGTGCAATGTGTGAAAATTGGTGTTATTACCATGGCAACAAACTGAATGCTCCTACTGATTGGTCGCCAGGTTTATTGGACTACTTTTGAAACTTTGTAGCAGAATCACATTTACATGTATTTATAGTTTAATTGTAGATTATTTATATGTGCATACAGATCTGACTATTATTATTAATATTATATCACATTTAAAGAATTGTGCCACGACTTTCTTTTAAATTGTATTTGTCCTTTTAAAGGCTTGTGCGTTGGATGAATTATTGCATCGTATGCTCGTGTAAGGCGGGTCGGCGGATCAATTATCGTTTAACCTGTAATGAAGATATCAGGGCTAATGAGTCTCGTACCGGGTTTTCTTTAGGGGAATACGAGCCGTTTTCTTGAGGAGCTGTTGTAGGAATCGCTGTTGAAAGGCTGGGAACTACAAATTAAATAAATCATGAAATTAGTGATATCTACGGAGATTACGGCCACAATAAGGAGAATTGTTTCTTTAATTTAAAGGGACAATTAAATGCCCTTGTGGCACCCCCCTTGCAAACAACGCATAGGGGGATTCTCCAGATCCCCCTAATGAATTTGTCCCTTCCAGGTCCCCCAGCTGCCACCCTGGAACATGGGTCTCCTTAAACCCCTGTGGATTCCTGCCACTGATTGGCTACTTCAAGAAACCAATCAATAACAAGTAATGTTGGATTACGGATGAGCCGCTGCTGCAGAGCTGCCACTTCTTTAGCATGGCTAATATGGCTAAAGAAGGGGCAGCTCTGCCGCAGCAGCAGCTCATCCGTAATCCGACCTTACTTGTTGTAAAATTGTCCCATATAATCTTAGGTTCACAATAAGTTTCCCCTTTTGGGGTTCTTGTGTAGCTATTTTTCATCACCAC
Organism: Spea multiplicata; assembly: GCA_009364415.1. Taxonomy (NCBI): domain Eukaryota; kingdom Metazoa; phylum Chordata; class Amphibia; order Anura; family Pelobatidae; genus Spea; species Spea multiplicata. The sequence goes on along the minus strand of VKOC01035879.1, from coordinate 6,520 downwards.
CCCCCCCTGCCTCAAGTCTTCCTCCCTCTTTTTCTCTGATTTTAAAGAAAATGCCCAGTCTTACCTTTATTATAACTATTATACAATGCAGTTGTCTTGGCAGATGTGGCATATTTCTCAACAACATCTAGTGGGAAAAAATATTTTTTAAGATCCCATTTATCTTCTAGAACAAGCTCTCTTTATCTACTGTTCTATTTTTTAATGTAATGTGCTAATAAAGATAATAACGGATTAATATTTGCCTAGTAGTTCTACAAGTAGACAGTTGATTTATAGTAGTAGTATTTTTATGATCAAACAGATAATAATTACAGAACACAGTGTTGTATATTTTTTATGTTTCAGAAAATCCTGCATTTTTTTCTATTCTAGATTTTTTGTGTTTCAGAAAATCCTGCATTTTTTGTTTATTTGCATTGTATATTTTTATGTTTCTATCACAAACCATCCTCCTAAATAAACCTACTTCAATGTCATCTTAATAATTTTTATGGTTTGGGTCGTTAAGCACCGAAATTACTCCAGAAGAGGCGATGACACGAAGCAGGGGGATTTAATCATGATAATGAAACCAATGTATTATTTGACAATGTGTGCAGTTGTCTCTCTGCGTGCATCAACAAAGCCAAAGCGATTTTTCCTCTAATCAACACCCGGTGCTTTTCATATTAGGTGTGAAAGCACCCCTGTCCTGTCGGGGGTATCATGTAAAAAAAAAAAAAAAGGTACATCAGGGGAGGCAACAGGGGGGGGTTTGGATCACAGAGAGGGACGGTCAGTCCTAAAGAGGGAGACTTGAGTGGCGTGCACATGGACCATTTAATGCAATCGTGACATCCCTGTGATTGTGTAATGGAATACATATACCTGCCGTGAGATCTCTGCTCACCTTCCTGGATCTCCACCGTTATCTCCTTCTTGATATCGTTGAATATTCCCGATATCTCCGCACGGCAGCAGTAGGTTCCCGTGTCACTGGTGGTCACCCCGTGGATGGTGAGGGACACGTTCCCCTTTGCCATGTCCCCCAGTAACCGGTATCTCTCGGACTGCCTTTGGGTCACCTTCCGGCCATCTGTCCAGATGATCACATCGTTGCATTGGGAATAAGGACATTTGCCCCTGCCCCAGCACATGGATGTAGTTTCCATAGTAACAGGGTGTGCGCAGGGTAAGGTAATGGTTTGACCCGACGTGCCCCTCACATGTTCAGCTGGAACCAACGAAGCTACAAAAACAGATAAAAAGCCATATTTGGTGGAATGAACAAAACAAATATCCATAATTACTGTTTGACTAACATCACGGATGTCATTTTTAAAGGTGGTATCCAATAAAGTATATTAGTTGCTGACCTTTTATAGTTTATTATAAATTACATTTGCATCTGATCGCACTCTTCTAGACTCATGGTCACATCATGCCTCTGCTTCTCACCTAACCAGAAATAAATGGCGAAGACGAGCTACCTACCTGTGCAAAATAGGATAGTTAGACAGATCCATCGAGAAGCCATGGCTTGGGTGTAATCACGCGTAGCACAAAGAATGAAGCAGACGGAAGGAGCGCCGGACACCGATGGGGGAACTCTTGTGGTGTGAAGCTTCGTCACGCGAGTTTCTGCGTAGCCACGATTGAAAAGCAGCATTTGTGGTCTGTTCTCTTACTGTTAACGAGATGAGTATAAGCTGTGGGGTTTCTCCTGAGTGAATTGTCATTATAGCAGTGATATATTCATAGGAAAGACACCCTTGTCTTTGTACTCCTCACCTGGTTGCCGCCACACACGCCTGACACCATCTGAACCAAATAAGTTTATCTTGGTCTCAACGGACCCCAGGACATAGTTCCAGGAATCCATGTCCTCAGTCTGCTTGTCTTCAGCAAACTGTTTGTGGGCTTCTTGTGCATCATCTTTAGAAGAAGCTTCCTTCTGGGACGACAGCCATGCAGACCATGACAGGGCTTGTGAAGGAACACCGAAAACATTTTACCACCCAGGTTCTGAGACACATACTAGCTCGAAACAGGTAAGTGGCTCAAATTAAATGTGACAGGAATCTAAAATGTCCGCCCATTTATACCTACACCAAAATCCCACCTACTAAAAACTAACACCAATCCCTAACCATTAAAACCCTAAAGCCCTCCTCCTAGCTCTGTCAAGGCCTGTTCCGCTAAGCTGTGCTGCTCCTCTGGCTACAATTTGATGCAGTGTGCGGAGTAAGGTCAGAGCACTGACAGGCTGAACCGCTCCCACCACCCTTAAACTTCTGCAGCAATGCTGGCAGCCACTCATACGTCTATTTCCCCAAAGGACAACCTCTGAGAGCATGACGCTGAGCACACGTGTCAACTCAACATTCTTTGGTCGACCAAGAGGCCTGTTCTATGGAACTGCCCTGTGAAACCGCTGTATGGTCTTGACCACCGTGCTGCAGCTCTGTTTCAGGGTCTTGGCAATCTTTTTATAGCCGTGGCCATCTTTATGTAGATCAACAATTCTTTTTTTCACATCCTCAGAGAGTTCTTTGCCATGAGGTGCCACTTTGAACTTCCAGTGACCAGTATGAGAGCGAAAATGGCTAATTGGGCCCGATTTGGACATTTCCACTTAGTGGTGTACTCACTTTTGTTGCCAAGGTTTAGACATTAATTGCTGTGTGTTGTATTTGAGGGGGGAGTGAATTTACACTGTTATGCAGGCTGTACACTTTACATTGTAGCAGAGTGTCATTTCTTCAGTGTTGTCACATGAAAAGATATACCGTATTTGCTCGATTATAAGACGAGGTTTTTTCCAGAGCAAATGCTCTGAAAAATACCCCTCGTCTTATAATCGGGGTCGTCTTATAATCAGACCTCAAATAGGTCTCACTGTGAGACTAAGATCCAGATCCCCCGCAGTGATGCAGGGGACCTGGATCCTCCTGTGTTATGCCCCCCCAACTTACCGGTGCTTCTGAGTCCCTGGTGCTTAGTCCGGGGCAGCGTGTAGAGCTCTACGCGATTCACGTAGACAACGTCCGCTAGAGCTCTACACGCTGCCCCGACTAAGCACCGGTAAGTTTGGAGGAAGGAGTGTTAAATGGGGGGGCATAAGGCATTTCTGGTGGCAGAGTGCTCTGTGAAATGCCTTTTAACCCCCTTAATGCCACTCTGCCTCCAGAAATGCCTTTTAACCCTCTATACGCCACTCTGCCTCCTGAAATGGCTTATACCTCCCTATATGCCACTCTGCCCCATAATACTCCATTAAGAAACTCCAGGTTGCAAGAATGGCACACCCCACCCCCTGCCCACTTTCCCTCCAATCACAGCATTTTCCTGCGCACACAACATCAGTGGTACCACCCATTGACATCAAACTGCCTGTGATGTCAGCAGACCGCTCACCAACATCAGTCTGTAATACGAGTGAGTAAATGTGATTTGGGTCCAGCTGAACATGTGAGGGGCACCATACCCTATGCATACACCCTTAAGGCAGGGGATTATGGCAAATTATGGCAAATGGGAACATGTCCAACTATCCATGGGGTGACCACCTGTGACACAGGAACATACTACTGCCGGGTGGAGACACCAGGGATATTCAATGATTTGGACACAACTGGGAGATTAAGGAAGGGGGATAAACTTTTAGGGCAATCTGTCCCTGTTGAAGCAGTCCAGGGGCACCTGCAACCCCTGCAGCATGTCTGCCACCCAAAGCCTAGGGCAAATATAACATTGATTCTTACAACCCTCCCAAACCCAGGAAGTTGCAGAGCCTTTTTGTCCCTAGGATGGGCAAACAGAGCTGTTCTCCTTTATGCTTGTGGTCTCTGCAGGTCTGAGAGAAGTAGAGCGTTAGGATCATTATATCATTTCATATACAATCATATCAATAAAGGAGTCAAGATGATCATATAAAATGACCACATTTTTTATTGAATACAAAGCGATTGTTGTGAATATCAACATTCCGTTAGCAAGTACCTTTCTAATTTGTTAAAATGTACAAATAGTGTTGATTTTAAATAAAATAAGAATAGTTACTTGTGTATTTTTGTTACATTTTACCACTCACTCAAATTCTACGTGATTTTAATCTTCAAACTAAGTGAAGAGCTGACTGGTAATAGTGATGGTCACACGTCAATGAAGTTGCTTGTGAGTCAAATCAAATAACTGCATTCGTGGGTAACTACTCAATGGAATCCGTGTTACGTGTTACAAGGTTCACTCTGGTTCTGTTAACCCGTATGGGCTTCACGCCTACCACATGCATAAGGAAACATCATGGAGGACAAAGACTCATCCACACAGTTGTCGAAGCTCCCATAAAAACTAATGCTTTCAAGTTCTTCTGCCGGGTAACTTTGTCCTATGTTCCATGTCTTCAAGTTAAGGAGAAAATTGAAGTTTCTTGAAAGTCCCTCATGTATGTGAAGAACGTTTTATATCGTATATATTTTTTTATTTTTTTACCCTTGTGTGTTATTTCGCAATCGTTCGTATCCTTTGAAGCAGAAGAGACTCCATGAATATATTACAACTGGATATGCTTAGCTACATTACCATTATGACATATTTTGTTTTTAAAATGTTTGTAGACTTTTATTTTTGCATCTTTCTTGTGTTTTTATGACTTACCTTTAGTATTAATTAAAAATGTCCTTTATGCTAACTGTGCAGCTGGCTATTTTTATCAATTCATTTTCATAATGGTTGGAATCCCTTAAACTCTATGTGGAAGTTCTAGTACGTAACAGTGAATTCCGGTATATGCTTATAATAATGTATTTGTCACTGTAGAATCTAAAATTAGTAGATCAGAGCTCCGAAGTGCTAAAATAAGCTTCACCTGAGGCCTTTTCCGCCCATACCCTCAGTTTTGTCCAACTTACTGTGATGGTTCACGAAGATGCTACCCACCTTTCTCAAATATCATTTGCTATACTACTAATATCGATTAATATCATTAGCTAGGGAGTATATGAAATAATGTACATCTTTTAAATAATGAATTAAATATCATTATTTAATGATATGGAGACTAAATACCGAATTGTACATTTTAAAATCAGATGCCCTTCTCCCAAGTGAATAGAAAGGATGAGGTCCATAGGTTAAACCACATGAAAATGTCACAAGAAGAATAATAAACAAGACAAGTAGTACATTTTAAATTTAAGATTGTATCATTTATTAGAGAAAGTTACAAGGTAGTACCACTTAGCATAATTTTTACCAAATGCCTGGTCAAGTAAGTTAAGTAGGAGTCAAATGTACAGAAAGCGCCCTCTGGACTCACTTAGAGTCATCCTCCAGCACTCAGGAGAGGAAAAACCCCTGTTGGGGCATCCTGGTATGTCCCCTCCCAAAATTGGTGTGTGGTATGGTACCTGGATAACTTGGCAAGCTAGGTTGGTTTTGGTTACGTCATTGTCTCTGTTATCTATGTTTATTATTTCAGGTTTTACAGGACAATGACTGTTAAATAAAACGGCTGTGGCCTTTTCAAACCCATCTTGTGTGTTGGTGTTTTATTTAATTAAGCAACTGAGCTGAGCCTGGCCCGTGAGTCGAAGCTACATCTGTCATACGTCTATTTCCCAAAGACAACCTCTGGACATGACGCTGAGCACGTGCACTCAACTTCTTTGGTCGACCATGACGAGGCCTGTTCTAAATGGAACCTGCCCTGTGAAACCGCTGTATGGTCTTGACCACCGTGCTGCAGCTCTGTTTCAGGGTCTTGGCAATCTTTTTATAGCCGTGGCCATCTTTATGTAGATCAACAATTCTTTTTTTCACATCCTCAGAGAGTTCTTTGCCATGAGGTGCCACTTCCAGTGACCAGTATGAGAGCGAAAATGGCTAATTGGGCCCGATTTGGACATTTCCACTTAGTGGTGTACTCACTTTTGTTGCCAAGGTTTAGACATTAATTGCTGTGTGTTGTATTTGAGGGGGGAGTGAATTTACACTGTTATGCAGGCTGTACACTTTACATTGTAGCAGAGTGTCATTTCTTCAGTGTCTGTCACATGAAAAGATATACCGTATTTGCTCGATTATAAGACGAGGTTTTTTCCAGAGCAAATGCTCTGAAAAATACCCCTCGTCTTATAATCGGGGTCGTCTTATAATCAGACCTCAAATAGGTCTCACTGTGAGACTAAGATCCAGATCCCCCGCAGTGATGCAGGGGACCTGGATCCTCCTGTGTTATGCCCCCCCAACTTACCGGTGCTTCTGAGTCCCTGGTGCTTAGTCCGGGGCAGCGTGTAGAGCTCTACGCGATTCACGTAGACAACGTCCGCTAGAGCTCTACACGCTGCCCCGACTAAGCACCGGTAAGTTTGGAGGAAGGAGTGTTAAATGGGGGGGCATAAGGCATTTCTGGTGGCAGAGTGCTCTGTGAAATGCCTTTTAACCCCCTTAATGCCACTCTGCCTCCAGAAATCCCTTTTAACCCTCTATACGCCACTCTGCCTCCTGAAATGGCTTATACCTCCCTATATGCCAC
>VKOC01035878.1:0-10542 GCA_009364415.1 Spea multiplicata | reverse complement strand
ATAGTGAGAAGGGGCAGATAAGATGGGGAGGGGGGTAGTGTGAATGCGTATGAGAATGAATGAATAAATGTGTGGATGAATTGTGTGAATGCGTATGACAATTAATGAATTCATGTGTGGATGAATTGCTTGAATGATTTGTGAGACTGCATTAATGAATGTGTTAATGATTTGTGTGAATGCGTGAGTAAATGCAAAGATGGTACATGAAGGGTGGGCTTTATCAATAAATAAATAAATAAATATGGGCTGCCCAGGTTTAAATGCCCGGGCCTATTTTTTGTCCCAGTCCGGGCCTGCTGTGAAGCATGTATCCTCTTCTAATATTCCCGATGTTTTCGCTTATTCTAGTTTGTAATTTTCTCGTGGTACGTTCTATATATTGTATACCACAGGGACAAGTTAGTAAGTAGATAACGTTAGTAGATTGGCAAGTTATTATTTCTTTTATTTCATATTTTTGTTTGTTACATTGGATTTAAAACCTGTGACTTTTTTACTGTGTGTTTGTAATTCTAATGTTACAGGCTTGACACTTTCCACAATATATAAAACCTTTAAAGTCACTAAGGAAATGTTCTTACTAATTTTTTCTCCTCCCCTAATTAGTTGGGTAGGAGGATCTTGTTTCATGGAGGGATATTTAAACCCTCATTTGGCACTATACCTTTGTCTGTGATAGTGCCTTACTGTCTACACTAGCGTTTGACCTGCTTTATCTTTCTGGTATTGATTCCAGCTTGTTCCTGACCTACGTAGTTTGCTGCCTGCCCTGACCTTTGCTTGTGACTCCGACTACTCTTTTGCCTGACCCTCGGAAATTATTATAATTTTTTTATTTTAGGTTCCTTAATTATCTTGCACCTTCTACGTTGCTATCAGTGGTTATCGGCCCACATCCCCCTTGCGCTGGTTACTGAGCGTCCTCTCTCCGCTAGGAGGCGCCTTTTCTGCAGCGCAGATCCACAGCCCGTGTTGTGACATAAGTATTGTTGTCAATGTTTTTGCCAGTTGAACTCTTCCTGTATTACATGTGTTTTCATATGTTAATGAGGGCACATCTACAGTGATTCTATATGCCTGTTGAATGCAAAATCTTAGTTCAGTCCCTCTCTGCCCATCTCCCTCCTGCATGGATGGGGTAAACAGTGGTGTGTTGGGTTATGTTGGACCTTTAGGTTGCAGGTTAGTCTTGGAAAGTGTTGCATTGTATGTTGAGCTGTCACTCATTTATTGTAAGTTACTGAGTTTTTGTCACTTATTAAATATCTGTTAAAGTTAAATTTGATTGCACTATGTCTATGGTTAGAAGCCAGAGGTCAGGAGAGAAGATTTGAACAGTGTAGCAGATCCTTGGGCTTATGCTTATACTGTGGGCAGAAGGGACATTTGATTTATACATGCCCCAGAAAGTCGGGAAATGACAGAACTTAGTGGAGATAGGAAGTGCTACTGTTGCTACACCTCCCCAGTCACAAAGACTGTTTGTTCCCATCATGCTGCAGTGCAAAGGCCACCAAGTGGCCACACAAGCTTTCATCGATTCAGCGGCAGCTGAAAATTTCATAGACAAAACTTGGGCTTGGAAAATATTATCCCCTTACAGTCTAAGACTCAGAAAACGGCTATTTCTGCAATTTGTACCCTTTCAGTACTGGGATTATCTGGATGTTTTTTCTAAACGAAAAGCAGAAACCTTACCTCCTCATCGTGCGTATGACTGCACGATAAAATTGTTACCCGGTACCAACCCACCTAAGGGGCACACTTACCCCTTATCTCAACCTGAAAATCAAGCTTTGGCTCAATATATTGAAGAAAGTTTAAAGAAAGGATTCATCAGGCCTTCAGCATCACCAGCAGGAGCAGGCTTCTTCTTCATCGCCAAAAAAGACGGTTCCTTACGCCCATGCATCGATTATCGGGGGTTAAATAAGATAACCATAAAGAATAAGTACCCTCTTCCCCTCATAACTGAACTGTATGATCAATTAAAGGACGCCACCATTTTTACTAAACTTGATCTACGTGGGGCGTATAATCTGATTCGCTATCAAGTGGGTGATGAATGGATGAACACTTTGAATACTCGATACGGGCATTATGAATACCTTGTGATGCCCCGGCAGTGTTCCAGAATTTCATGAACAATATTTTTCGAGACATGTTGCTATCCCATGTCATGGTCTATCTCGATATTTTGATTTATTCTAAGGATCTGGCTGAGCATCGGCGACATGTTAATCAAGTATTTTTAACGATTAAGAGAACACTCGCTATTTGCCAAGGCCAAAAAGTGAGAGTTTGAATGTGACAAAGTGAAGTTTTTGGGTTATATTTTATCGGCTGGACAGTTGGAGATGATCCAGACAAATTAGCTGCTATTAAAGACTGGGAGGAACCTTCTGACGTCAAGGGTGTACAACGATTCGCCAATTATAGGATTCGCCAATTATTACCATCGCTTCATCCGGAACTTTTCTCAAATCATCGCTCCAATCATTGCTCTCACTCGGAAAGGGGCCAACCCAAAATCCTGGACCCCGGAGGCTAAGGAAGCCTTTGACAAACTAAAGTTGGCCTTTACTACGGCTCCTATCTTACAATGACCCAATCCAGATTTAACCTTTATTCTGGAGGTCGACGTATTGGAGAGTGTAGCCGGGGCCATTCTGTCCCAGCGAAATCAAGATTCCAAACGTTCTTGTTCGTACTTCTCTAAGACTTTTACTCCAGCTGAACGAAACTATGATACAGGAAACCGGGAATGATTGGCCTTAGAAGTTAGCCTTAGAAGAATGGCGACATCTACTCGAAGGCACCATATTCCCATTACGATTCTTAGTGATCACAAGAATCTGGTGTATATCGAAAAAGCCAAAAGACTTAATCCTCGACAGGCTCGATGGGCATTGTTTTTTACTTGTTTTAATTTCTCCATCTCGTTTCGTCCGGGTTAAAATAGTAAAGCGGATGCGTTGTCCAGGAAGCATGAAGCACCTAATTTGGAAACCTCTGTTGAACCAATCATACCTCCTACCAAAATCATTGCCACCATCCACAGCACCCTCATGTGGCACATCTCTAAATCACAGACATCTCGACCCAACGGACATGTACCTCCTGGCAGATTATATGTTCAACCACGGTTTCACAAAGCCGTCCTATCCTGGGGTCATGCCTCACCCATAGCGGGTCATCGGGGAACTCGTAATGTGAAATTTCTTCTCCAGAGACATTTCTGGTGGCCCACCATGACTCGGTACATTGCGGATTATGTACAAGCATGTAATGTATGTGGTCATAATAAAATACCACACACCAGGCCAGCAGGCTTATTATGTCCATTACCCATTCCAGAACGACCATGGCAACATATAGCCATGGATTTTGTCACAAATCTGCCTCCCTCCAGAGGTCACACGACCATTCTAGTTGTAGTCGATTTGTTCAGCAAGCAAGCTCATTTTATTGCTCTCTCCAAGCTTCCGCCAGCCAGTACTTTAGCCAAGACCTTCATTAAGTAGATCATACGTCTACACGGTGTACCTCAAATAATAATTTCCGACAGAGGATCTCAATTAATTTCCAGATTCTGGAGGGCCATGTGTAAACTCATGGGAATTGAATTGAAATCCAATGGACAAGCTGAAAGCACTAACCAAGTACTGAAACAGTATCTTAGGATGTACCTTTCAGAAGACCAGTCTGATTGGTCAATGCTGTTACATCTCTCTGAATGGTCTTACAATGGCTTGTTTCACGAATCCTTAAATATGTCTCCATTTAAAACAGTTCATGGATAGGAACCTTTATTTTGGCCTCAGTAAACCGGTTCCACAGGGGTTCCAGCTGCTGAAGCTCAATTTTGGGTTTTGCAAGATCATTGGGCAGCTCTTGGCGTACATATTAAGTCCTATGGACTTAATATCAGTCCATAGGACCTCTGCTTAACCCTGGGGACTATGTGTGGTTTTCCATTAAATATCTGCATCTTCAACAAGCTGCCAGAACTTTAGGGCCCAAATATATTGGTCCGTACAAAATTAAATCAAGAATTAACTAAGTCACCTACTCTTTGGTTCTGCCTAAAACTTTGTGCATCAATAACACATTTCATATTTCCTTGTTAAAACCAGTCATTACTAACCAATACTCTTCCTCGGTCTGTGCTCTTGAGTCAGTAATGATTCAAGATGAAGAAGAGTATGAAGTACAGACTTAGATTCTAGAAAGAAACGGGGGCAACTACAATATTTTGTTAGATGGAAGGGATACGGTCCTGAGGAGAGTTCTTTGATTCCTGTCTCTGATGTTCATGCTCCTGGCAAGATTCGTTCATTCCATAAAAGATTTCTGCAGAAGCCAGCTCCTGATCGCCAGGATAGCTGTAGTAGAAAGGGGTACCGTTACCTCCTCCATGGAGTGTTCTCTTCCACGAGCAGGGATGCCGAGGCGCAGCCCACGTGTTCGGCTCCCTGCTCGTTCCGTTGAGGGGAGCCGCCGCCGGGTCGTCCCCGCCGAGTTCAAGGGATCTTGATGGGGCGCGTGTCTCGACGTCATGAGAGGTAGGAGGATTTTGTTTCATGGAGGCATTTTTAAACCCTCATTTGGCACTACACCTTTGCCTGTGATAGTGCCTTACTGCCTACACTAGCGTTTGACCTGCTTTATCTTTCTGGTCAAACAATAGTAGTTTGCTGCCTGCCCTGATCTTTGCTTGTGACCCCGACTACTCTTTTGCCCGACCCTCGGAAATTATTATTATTCTTATTTTATGTTCCTGAATTATCTTGCACCTTCTACAGCTTTTCTGCAGCGCGGATCCACAGCGCGTGACAGTTTCTCAGACTGTACACAGGTATTAAGTGGAGTGCCTCAGGGGTCGGTGCTCGGTCCCCTTCTTTTTAATTGATTTATGTTACACCTACCTTGTCCGCCGGGGTCCCACACCGGTCTGCCACTAGTGCCGCACACACGTCTCCTCCGCGCTATGACGTGCGCAGGGCACGCCTTCAAAGTGACATCCCATGCAAGCCGCCGTGGCGTGCCAGCGGCACTCATTCTCCTCTGTACGTGCCAGCATGGCACACCTGCGACACACTTTCAATATATTGTTTTTACCGCTAGAGGTATTAATAAAGTATATCATTATATATCATAACATCTGTTGGCATTTGTCTTTACATAATTTAACTGTATTCCTGAATCAAATTTATTGTTGTATTGTTAGATGTGTTTTGTCTAAATTGTGTATTTAAATATTAGCCTAATTTTGCATAAAACAGGCCACGACCACAACACACTGCAATAAGCAGAAATTTTGTTGCAAGACATGTCGTCCCTTCAAGATTTGGGGTTCCTCACAAGTCAGTACTCCTGCCTTCACAGTCGATTGAGTTTTTGTGATTCATGATCGAATTGGGGGCTTCATCACTTCCTCTTCCAGAGCCTCCTGGAGATCCGGGGTCCGCTGGATTTGGATTTGTTTGCAATGCATATGAATACTCATCTTCCCCAGCTGGGGACCAGATCAAAATGTGCTGGTGACTGATGCTTTCCTCCAACCATGGTCACAGTCCAGACACTATGTGTTACCTCCTCCGTCGAGCTGCCGGCAGGGACGCCGAGACGCAGCCCGCGCGGTCGGCTCCCTGCTCGTGCCGTCGCGGTGAGCTGCCGCCGGGTCCATTCTCCTGCGAGACGCGCGCCCCCGGCGTGTTCACGCGATCATTCCGGGGCGCGCGCCTCTGCATCGTGAGAGCCGTTCGCGCATGCGCGAACAGCTCATCTAATGAATATTCATGTCGCTCTTAAAGCGACATATATTCTTTTTCCTCCTCCCCCTAATTAGGAGGGTAGGAGGATCCATATCATTGGAGGGATATTTAAACCCTCATTTGGCACTACACCTTTGCCTGTGTTAGTGCCTTTTTGCCTTTCACTAGCGTTATATCCTGATTTAGCTTTCCGGTTTTGACTCCTGCTTGTTCCTGACCTCCGTTGTTTCGCTGCCTGCCCTGACCTTTGCTTGTGACCCCGACTACTCTTTTGCCTGACCCCTGGGATACCGTTATTATTTTTTTTATTTTATTTTTGTTCCTGAGTTCCACCTTTTCATTATTCCTGGTGGTGTTCGTGCCTGGTGGCAGTACGTCCTCTCTCCTCCAGAGGGCGCTGATTCTGCAGCGCGGATCCAGACCCTGTAACCTGGTCGTGACAGTTAACACAGGCCTTCTATTATGGATCCCGCAGAATTGGCAAGGATGTCCAACCATCAAGAGAGACAAGATCAAGTCTTAGCCGCTCATGCGTCGCAGCTCCAATCCTTGGACCGAAAGTTGGACGACGTGACTGACATGCTCCGGTCATTGGCCACGAATCTGGCACCCTCAGTCTCCCAAGGTGCATCGTCGGATGCCTCACCTCCTGCGCCTGGAATAAGCTCTTCGGTTAAAGCACCAAAGATGCCCTTACCTGAAAAGTACTCTGGAAACCCAAATGAGTGTAGAGGGTTTCTGAATCAATGTACCCTACACTTTCGTGATCATCCTCACACTTTCGCTTCCCACAACAACAGAGTGACTTTTATTATCAATTTATTAAAAGGAGAAGCGTTAGCTTGGGCCTCGCCGTTACTGGAACAGGACTCTTCCATTTTGGACGACGCCGACGCCTTTATTTCTTCATTCAGGGCTGTATTTGATGCTCCTGGGAGACGTGAAGCAGCCGAATCCTACTTAATGGAGATACAGCAGGGAAGAAGAACAGTGGCGCAGTATGCTGTAGAATTCCGAACACTCGCTTATGAAACTGATTGGAATGTCAGCGCGTTAACTGCTGCCTTCCGTAGGGGGCTAAATGAGTCCTTGAAAGACGCTCTCACCTATCGTGATTTACCTCGGGATCTGGAGAACTTAATTACCCTATGCCTACGATTAGAAGCCAAAGGTCTGGAGAGAAGATTTGAACGAGAGAGAGAGCGAGACAGAAGGCCACGTCAATTTCGGCCTCCAGTTCGTCCAACTGTTCACACTTCTCCCGAACCAGTCCCTGCGGCCACGGAACCTATGGAAATAGGCCCGGTACTCCATCTTTCAGCCGAAGAGAAACAGCGTCGTAGATCCTTGGGTCTATGCTTATACTGTGGGCAGAAGGGACATTTGATTTTTGCATGCCCCAAGAAGTCGGGAAACGCCAGAACTTAGTGAAGGCCGGAGGTGCTACTGTAGCCACACCTCCTCAACCTCAGAGACTGTTTGTTCCCATCAAGCTGCAGTGGCAAGGCCACCAAGTGGCCACCCAAGCTTTCATTGATTCAGGAGCAGCAGAACATTTTATAGACAAGACCTGGGCTATGGATAATAACGTACCCCTAAAGCCAAAGACTCCGAAAACGACTATCTCTGCACTAGACGGGACTCCCTTGGGAACAGGGATGGTGTCCTCTCAGACGGACGTTATTGGTGCAGTAGTCGGCGCACTACATTTCGAGGAAATACAATTAGATGTCCTGTCCAGTCCTCATATACCCATTATCCTGGGAATGTCATGGCTCCAATCTCACAACCCCAGCATCGATTGGAGAGAAGGACAGATCTTGGCCTGGAGTAAGGAGTGTTTAAAGAAATGCTGTAACACTCCCACTAAGTTAAATTTGATACTGGACACTCCAGCTGAAGACCCCCGCCAACTAATACCATCTCAGTACTGGGACTTTCTGGATGTCTTTTCTAAACAAAAGGCGAACATCTTACCTCCTCACCGTGCGTATGACTGCACCATAAGGTTGTTGCCCGGTACCAGTCCACCTAAGGGGCACACGTACCCATTATCTCAACCAGAAAATCAAGCTTTGGCCCAATACATTGAAGAGAGTTTGGAAAAAGGTTTCATCAGGCCTTCAGCATCCCCAGCCGGTGCAGGGTTCTTTTTTGTTGCCAAGAAAGATGGCTCTTTACGCCCCTGCATCGATTACCGGGGGTTAAATAAGATAACAGTAAAGAATAAATACCCTCTTCCCCTCATAACCGAATTATACGACCAATTAAAGGACGCCACCATCTTCACCAAGCTTGACCTTCGTGGGGCATATAATCTGATTCGTATTCAGGAGGGGGATGAATGGATGACCGCTTTCAATACTCGATACGGGCATTATGAATATCTAGTTATGCCTTTCGGATTGTGTAACGCCCCGGCAGTTTTTCAGAATTTTGTGAATGACATCTTTCGAGACATGTTGCTATCTCATGTTATGGTGTACCTAGATGACATCTTGATTTATTCCCAAAATCTGACTGAGCATCGGCGACATGTTACTCAAGTACTGCAGCGTTTAAGAGAACATTCACTATACGCCAAGGCCGAGAAATGCGAGTTCGAATGCGACAAAGTCAAGTTCTTGGGTTATATCCTGTCTTCTGGACAGTTAGAGATGGATCCAGACAAGCTTGCAGCTATTAAAGACTGTGAAGAACCTTCTGACGTCAAGAGTGTACAACGATTTGTGGGATTTGCTAATTATCATCGTCGCTTTATCCGGAATTTCTCTCAAACCATTGCCCCCATCATTGCTCTCACCCGAAAAGGGGCGAATCCCAAATCCTGGACCCCAGTGGCGAAGGAGGCTTTTGCAAAACTAAAGTTGGCCTTCACGACGGCTCCTATCTTACAACGTCCTAACCCAGACTTACCTTTTATCCTGGAAGTTGACGCTTCGGAAAGTGGAGCCGGGGCCATCCTGTCTCAGCGAAATCAGGAATCTAATCGTCTTCATCCATGTTCATATTTCTCTAAGACTTTTACCCCAGCTGAACGCAATTATGACATTGGAAACCGGGAACTGTTAGCTATCAAATTAGCCTTAGAAGAATGGCGTCATCTTCTTGAAGGCACAACCATCCCCATTACAATCCTGACCGATCACAAGAATCTGGTCTATATTGAAAAAGCCAAAAGACTTAATCCCCGTCAGGCTCGATGGGCACTGTTTTTTACCCGCTTCAATTTTTCGATTTCATTTCGCCCGGGTTCAAAGAATCGCAAAGCAGATGCTTTATCCAGGAAACACGAAGCACCTAATTTTGACACCCCTGTTGAACCAATCATACCTCCTACCAAGATCATTGCCACCATCCACAACACTCTCATGTGGCACATCTCCAAATCACAGACACCTCGTCCTAGGGGACTGATGCCACCTCCTGGGAGATTATATGTTCAGCCGCGGTTTCGTAAAGCCGTCTTATCCTGGGGTCATGCCTCTCCTGTAGCGGGCCATCGGGGAATTCGGAACGTGAAATTTCTGCTCCAGAGACATTTTTGGTGGCCTTCCATGACTCAAGACATTGTGGACTTTGTACAAGCATGTAATGTATGTGGTCATAATAAAATACCTCGCATCAGACCGGCAGGATTGTTATGTCCACTACCCGTTCCGGAACAACCATGGCAACATATAGCCATGGATTTCGTTACAGACCTACCTCCCTCCAAAGGCCACACGACAATTCTGGTGGTAGTTGATCTATTCAGCAAGCAAGCTCATTTTACCCCTCTCTCCAAACTGCCGTCTGCCAGTACCTTAGCCGAGATCTTCATGAAAGAGATTGTGCGTTTACACGGTGTACCTCAAAGAATAATTTCTGATAGAGGATCACAATTCATTTCCAGGTTCTGGAGGGCCATGTGCAAGCTCATGGGAATAGAACTGCATTTTTCGTCTTCTCATCACCCACAATCCAATGGACAGGCTGAGAGAGCTAACCAGGTACTGAAACAGTATCTTAGGATGTATGTCTCAGAAGACCAATCAGATTGGGCTACATTATTGCATCTTGCTGAATGGTCTTACAATAGCTCATTTCATGAATCTTTAAAGATGTCTCCCTTCAAAGCAGTTCATGGATACGAACCCCAGTTATGGCCTCAGGAGACCAGTTCCACAGGGGTTCCAGCGGCAGAAGCCCAATTTCAAGTTCTGCGAGATCATTGGGCAAGACTGGCCGAACATTTAAAGCATACTAAAAAACTGCAAAAGAAGAAAGCCGACAAATATCGGTCCAGAGGACCTATACTTAATCCCGGTGACTCTGTGTGGCTCTCAACTAAATATCTACATCTTCAACAAGCCGCCAGAACTTTGGGACCCAAATATATTGGGCCTTACAAGAATTAACGAAGTTACCTATTCCCTGGTTTTACCGAAAAATATGCACATCAATAACGCATTTCATGTCTTAAACCAGCGGTGACTAATCAATTCTCTTCCTCGGTCCGTGTCCCTGAACCAGTAATGATACAAGATGAAGAAGAATATGAGGTTCAGACTATCTTAGATTCCAGAAAGAAACGGGGGCGATTACAGTATTTCATTAGGTGGAAGGCATATGGTCCTGAGGAGTTCTTGGATCCCGGCCTCTGATGTTCATGGTCCTGCCAAAATTCGTTCTTTTCATTCCAGATTTCCACAGAAACCTGCTCCTGATCGCCAGGATGGCTCTCGTAGATGGGGGGGTACTGTTACCTCCTCCATCGAGC
>VKOC01035872.1:0-13114 GCA_009364415.1 Spea multiplicata | reverse complement strand
TCAACAGGACTGCCCACTGACATCAGTGGGCAGTCCTGGCCATGTCCCAAAAGGGAAGGCTCTGGGTAGCCAGAGCTCAGAAGTTCCCAGGTATGTGTATGGGCATTAAAATACAATAATTATCCCTCTCCAATCCTGTTCCTAACTCTTTCTCAGGGGATGAGGATGGTTAGACATTAATGTATTTATAGGTTTTACTTTATGCACAGGTCATTGAAAGGCTGGTAGGTAAGTGCCCTTAAAGTCTACATCTCTATGTTTTCCATAATTCTACCCTGCTTCTAGTTGTTGAGCTTTAAAGCAACATTTTACAAACAGACATTTCTTAAAAAGACAACGTTCCATGATGTCATTTAATAAATCAGACACATTAACTATTAGCTTATTTCTTGTGTATCAATCAATTGCCCAGAAACTAGCATTATTTGTGCTCATATTATGTCAATAGTCGAAAGTTCTAATGGATCATGGACAGAGCAAAATGATGGATGGTAATTTATTTAGACAGTTGATAATAGAATAGGCTATTAAAAAATGAAGATAAAATTAGATAATATGAGTATTGATCAGCAATGTAACATTTGTGCAAAGAATTCAAAAGCATTATTCGAGCAATCTTTGAACCAGCAGAAAAAAATATCGTCCATCTATAAATTAAATAAAGAAGTAGAAGCTTGAGGAATCAGCTCATTTCCAGTTAAGCTTTTATTACTGGTAGTTGGTATTTAAATTAAAAATATGAACTAGTCTAAATGTCTCTTAGTCGATAGCGATAGGATTAAGAGCTTCATATCCCTATATTGATGTAATTGTAATAGTGCTGTATTTAACTCAGCCAGTAATAATAGGGTAACTCCATTACACATATCCTTGGAGTAATTAGAAGATATCTTTATCTCATCCTATTTCTTCTAATGCATGTATAGCCAGAGTGTATGGCATATTCCCCCCTCTAGGAAGAATTCATAGCGTACTAGCAGGCTCTGGGGATGGTGGGTTCTATATCATCCAGAGCATCTTTACTACAAGCAGTGGATTTATTTTCACATATTCACAAGCATTTTTAGCATGTATAGCATGTGTATACATGCTAGTATAATACATTATAACTTGCCCTAAATAGCTGTTTGCAGTCCCAGAAAGAATTATAATGTGCATAGAAACAGCTAAAAAATGGGGTCTATTCAATAAAAATTGTTGAACACCGGACCATCACACCCGTATCGGCTTGTTGGACATCCCACTGGACATCCCATTCCAAAACCATGGGCATTAATATGGAGTTATAGCTGTTGTGGCTATAACAGTCTCCACTCCTCT
Organism: Spea multiplicata; assembly: GCA_009364415.1. NCBI lineage: Eukaryota > Metazoa > Chordata > Amphibia > Anura > Pelobatidae > Spea > Spea multiplicata. The sequence goes on along the minus strand of VKOC01035872.1, from coordinate 11,794 downwards.
TGGAAGGCTTTCCTCAAAATTTTGAGTGTGTTTGCAGGAACTTGTTCCCATTCAGCCAAAAGAGCATTTGTGAGGTCAAACACTGACGTTGGACGAGAAGACCTCATTTGGCGTTCCAATTTATCCCAAAGGTGCTCAATGAGGTTAAAGTCATGGCACTGTGCAGACCACATGAGTTCCTCCACACTCCTCCAAACTAGTCAAATGACATACTTACGGACCTTGCTTTGTGTACAGGGCCACAGCCATGCTGAACAGGAAAGGACATTCACAGGTGCCAAAAGGTTGTAATCATACAATTGTCTAAAATGTCTTTGTATGCTATAACAATAATTTCACCCTTCACTGGAACTAAGGGGCCTAGCCCAAACCTTTAAAGACAGCCTATTATCTCTCCTCCACCAAACTTTACAGTAGGCATTGCACATTCCGATAGGATTTGTCCATCAGACTTACTGTATAAACAGTGAACGATTCCACTACTGCAGAGGCCAATGTTGTGTTTGCTCGCAGCACTTGCTGTATCATATGCACCATCATCACTCTATCTAGAAAGTATAAAAATAGTTATTAATGCAGTTATTCATTTAAATCTTTCCTGAAGCATCTGACATCTCCCACACTTGCTGAACTAACCTAAACTAAGTAAATTATTTTGACATCTTCTGACATAATAAATCACAAATCACATGTAATAGCATGAAAACATGTCTGCTATAATGTTATTAGGATATGAGCTAGTTTGCTGATTAACCCCTTCAAGACCGGGACGTACCTGGTACTTCCTGGTCAAAGGTCACCGCCAGACCGGGACGTACCAGGTACGCCATCAATGATGCACGATCCAGCGTCGCTATGAACGCTGGGATCGCAAGGGGCGGCTGTTACTGACCTCTGGGTGTCCCCAGCAATCCGTAGCAGCCACTCCCCCTCAATTCTGTGCACATGAGCGCTTTGAAGTGAATCATGAACACGGAATTTAAATATTTTTTTTAAAAAAAAACGCAGTACCCAAACTTCTCCATCAAGTTCTGCACTTGTAAGTACCCTAATCTGTTGATCCAAAAGAAGGGGAAAACCCCAAATTATCTAATATTGTCCCAAGAGATAAAAAAATCCTTTATGACACCTTTTTGACTCCTTGGCTTCTTCTATGGGTCACTATTACCGATGCCAACCTTAAATTGTTATCTTGAATGGCTGTGTTTGCTAGAAACTTTTTTTTGAACGTATTAACTGTATCCACTAAAACCACTTCACTTGGTGGTGAGGCTATGAAAATAGTTTACAGGGTTTCCCCTATTTGTAAGTTCTATCAGAAAAAGTTCAAATAAATACAACAAAAAGTAGATCTCCTTGACACTCTTTAAACTAAGGGGGGCTGTAAGTGCCCCTTAGTCCCCTACCATAGGTGCAGAGTGGTGCCCAGGAGAGGCACGAAGGCTCCTCTTGTGTCAACTGGAATAGAGTGGCTGAAATTTTTAAACCTTGATGCCAAATTACTCCTGTTTTCCTCACGCCACCAACTTTACTCAGAAGCATTGATTGATTGGTATAACATTGTAATGCACAAAAATGACTATATTTTAATCAGACATTTCCTGTAAAATCTCTTTACTCTTTAAAGCAAAAACAAACTAAATTAGAAAGTCTGTCCTTGTTACTTTCATTGTCTATACCATTAATAATTAATTATTTTTCCCGGAATCTGAACTCTTTCCAGTTGTTTTTTTATTAATCCTATTATGTGGCTAGTGTATCTTTTATTGATTTTACAAATAACTGTTTACTGTTATAGTTTGTAAGGTCATAAGACTAGATCCATCTTTTCCTCTTAGGCTGTCTTTGCATGTAGTATACGTTTTCGGTTATTGGTAATTTTCACTGCCCCTGTATAGCATGAACTTTTTAAAAATGCACAGGACTTGCTAACTTACTAGCGCAACATTTACTGAAAATGGAGTACTTGGAGCAATAAGGATCTATTCACATAATCACATTGGATTATTCAATAAAATGTACAAGTGCACAAATAACATAGATGGGGTTTATTCACTTAAGTTGGAGTTGGAAGGGAAATTTGCAAGAGAGTTATGTTTCAACTCCCTTAGCCTATTAAGCATTATAAAGGACAATATCTGGTACTTTCTCTACAAAAAGGGATGATCTGGCCCTGTGTAACTAGTTAATAATGATGTAACTTTTACAGATTTAAATATGTTTTAACAGGGCCATCAAAAGTATTTTTGGAGCAGAAGCTGTCCCTCTTTAATGAATAAAAACCCAAATACACAAGTATGTATTTTACATATAACACTGAGTGTCTTTACCTGTGGCAAGAATATTGTGATGGGCTGTTACCCTTAACAGTATTTGAGGTTTATGGGCTTGTTTTTGGTTACAGGTAGCAAATGATCCCTGATTGTTTTCACAAAAGTGGTTTTGTATTCTGATCACGACTAATCTTGAATTAGTGGGCATCAAGTGTAATTGCTATTCAATAATCAATCTGAATCCTAGGGAATGCAACTCTATTGGTCGCCTGCAGGGTCCTCCTCTGCCATCAACCAATAAAGTACACCGGTTGCCAACCCTGCTGGCAACCAATAGAATCGCTCGTACAGACTTTTAAAATCGTGGTCAAGCAACTTGGCCGGCAGAGACTTTATTGGTTGCTCGTACAGACTTTTAACTGTTGGAGCAGGGAGACCATGGTCTCTGCCGGCCAAGTTGCACCAAGTTAACCCTGACAGCGTCTTCTAATCTTCCTGGTCCCTTCCCCATCTATCCTACCTTATGTATGCAGCATCGCAGGGGTTGACGAAAACGGAAATCCGTAGGTTCGCTGTGAGGAGTTAAAAAGACTGAGCCTATTGATGCCAGAGGAGGACCCTGTAGGCGGCCAATAGAGTCATTCGCATGGCCCCTTAACCCCTGACGGCGAACCTACGGATTTCCGCTTTGGTCAACCCCTGCGATGCTGCATAGATAAGGTAGGCTAGATGGGGAAAGGACCAGGGAGATTATGCGTCTTCGTGTACATTTTACCGCTGCTATCTTCGCTTCTTCTTCGGGACGAACAACGAAAACGCACTCTTCATGTTTATTTTAATGTTTACCCGAATAGTCCAAAGGTAAAAAAACTGACAAGCAGAGACAAAGCAAATAACAATACGGGCAAAGGGGACAAGACACTACCAGTGAGCAGCTGGTATAACCAAGCAATGATGGAATTGCTTGGTGCACTTTTCTAGAGTCATCCATTATTGCAATAGTGCTAATGGATGATGTTACGAGCATTCAAAATGTATATTCATGTTTTTTAGGCAGTGCTCTTCTTAACAACCTTTCTGACAGAACAATCGCTGAAGGACAACAAACTCTTAATACTGAACTAAGCCTACTGAAGCCATTTGTAGATGAACCTACCCCATAATGCTATGCCAAATGCCACCTATCATATAATGGTCTCTAATAATTTTCATTAGCGACACCTTGCTCATGTGTTTGCAACTGCCAAGTATAGCCAAGTATATTTCTATTGACTCATCAAGAACAAAATGCATATCAATACTGTAATTGTCAGTGTAAGGCAGCTGTGATTAGTAGTAAATGCCTGAACTGTAAAGAGCTTTTCAATCTCATCACAATGTAGATTGCATGTCAATGGAGCTGACCTCTCTGACCTTCAACTTGCTGCATGTTCTTGTAAAGCAGCAGAAAAAAAGTCAGATGTAACAGAACACAGCTTAGTAAAGATGGTTCCTAACATTTCAATGTTTATTGTGAACAAAGTACGATGAACAACCCATAAATTTGCTAAAATGTGTGTTCAGCTTTTTGGATGTTGTTAATATGCTCTATAAAAATTCAGTTCAATTAAATGTACTTCTCCCATCTGCAACTAAAATGATATCTTTGTTTATCTCTCTAATTATATAAGCAGAATTAAATAGCTTCCCACCAAATTTAAGCAATTCTATGCCGGAAGCTTCCCCAAAATGCGGTTTCATGTATGGGAATATAATCAACTCCTCACAACTGGTTAAAATAAGGTACTGTTTTTGAGGGAGTTCATTTTTTAATACAAGGATAAATTTATGATGGGAAAATGACAGTTTCATCCCTCCTTCAACCCACACCTAAGATCAGGTAGGCTACTTCATTTTGACATTTATATTTGCAATTATGTCTTAGGATTCATAAACAGATCTTTTCTTTGGATTAACTCACTGATGACATCTTCTTAAAAGCGTGCTCCGTGGTGCGCCCCTGCTCAGGAGCTTTTAAACTATCTTATGTCATTACAGAGGAAAAAATATCAATGGACATATCAGTCCAGAACCGAAATGCAAACTTTCTTTGCATGAAGGAACCAACAACCACATTTGTTTCACGGGCCTCATCAGAGGGGTCTGGTTGGTATCTCTCTACGCACAAGAAAGCAAAGACTGTCCATGTCTCGACTCACCTTATGACTTGAGGTGGGTCCCAAGAAATCTCTGAACGGAGAAATACCAAATAATTAGTAACTAATACATTATGTATTAGAGTGATCTGAGGAGTGATTTTCTCTGTATAATTTTTAACTTCTGGGCACCTGGCCCTGATTATTTTCTGGGAGGATTGCCAACACTTTAATTAGTAGCTGTAAGATCTTAACAGGTTTAAAAGGTTGCCCAGATTTTCTGGGAATTTTGCCAAAAATTCCATTAGATCCTATTGACCATTGAAACGTAACAGCTGCTAGTTAGTTTCCAAAACTTGGAAAAAAAAGAGGGAGTACTCAGCAACAGCTCGTTTTCCTAGATTTAAATCCATTACAATTAACAATGTACTGTAAGAATCCAAATGCCCAAGTCATTCCCCTACCATTATCATCATTCCTTCCTACCACCTACCATCATTTCAATACTCTCCCATTATAGACCCCCTTAGGGGGACACAAACTCTTTCACATACTTTAACAAACTTGCATGCACACACTCATGCTACACATGCTACTACACTCATTACCCTTAAGGTACAATTAAGATAATAAAACACTTCAATAGTTTCCAAAGACTATTAAAAATAGAAGTATTGTAATCTACCTCCTGACAACCTATATTGTATTTTTATCTTTTTCTGAACGTTAGGGGACATTGTTCACTGATATAGCTGTGGCTCCCATGCTTTGCTTCAACCTCTCCTCCTACCCCTTAACAACTAGTGCAGGCATATACAAAATTTCCCACAAAAATGTACACAAGCATGCTAACACATACACATTCACTATAATAGGTTAACATTTAGATATAAAGATTATAGTTTTACTAACACATACATTATATCCTATATTACATTTATTTTCATATTTAGATTTTTTCATGTTGATTATGTAGTTTAACAATGTATTAAAATGATGAACTTTCTAGAAATATGTTTGATTTTTTGTTTGATTAATTCTTTACTTGATCTTTCCAACAATGAGTTCTCATAATTACGGTCCAGCCACAACAAAAAAGGGAGCAAGACTGGTCACAAAGCAGTTACTGACCAGGAACCAGTAATCATGCATCAAGTGGTAAAGTATCACCTTGCCTTCCTTGTATTCTATTCAATAATAGACTGGGATGAGTTGGCTGGGATTTTGGGAGAAGTTGTTTGTTGGCCTACTGGGTCAGAACTTCCATCTCCTCTGACTTCCAGATGCTGGCAATGGGGGTTAGATGACTGAACCAGGCAGCAGGATGCTATGCATTTTTTCATTTTGGCTTTCTTGTTACTGATTACTAGACTTGTGCATTTGTCTTCGGGCAATCGCAGCGGTAAAACATACACAAAGACGAAGACACACAACACGAAGAATCTTCGTGTTAGTCTTCATCTTCGGCTACAGGATCTCCCTGGTCCCTTGCCCATCTAGCCTACCTTACCTACGCAGCATCACAGGGGTTGGCGGAAGCGGAAATCCGTAGGTTCGCCGTCAGGGGTTAAGGGGCCGTGCAAACGACTCTATTGGTCGCCTGCAGGGTCCTCTCCTGGCATCAACCAATTGGTTGATGCCAGAGTTAGACCCTGCAGGAGACCAATAGGCTCAATCGCACGGCCTTTTTAACTCCTGACTGCCAACATATGGATTTCTGCTCCCGTTAACCCCTGCAATGCTGCAGAGATAACGGGAGCGAAAATCCGTAGGTTCGCCGTCGGGGGTTAACTTGGCCGGCAGAGACAACAGGCCTCCCTGCTATAACAGTTAAAGGTCTGTACAAGCGACTTTATTGGTCGTTCGTACGGACTTTTAACTGTTGTAGCAGGGAGACAGTGGTCTCTGATGGCCAAGTTGCTGGGCCAGGATTTTAAAAGTCTGTAGACAGACATGCTTCTCAAATGTTTTCCATCATCATTCTCTGCCGACCGCTTCCACATCTTCTTGTTCTTCATCTTCTATCTTCTCTCTTTTATCTTCTTTGTTTTATCTTTTATTTTCTATCTTGATCCCCATCTCTGCAGACATAACCTGGTGCGAAATTCTGCCAAAATGGAAGCCGTTCCTGTGTCATCCACTTGCCTGATCCTCTAATCACCTCAGGCAAAATTGCAGGACTTTCAGTGAAGTCCTTTCACCTGAATGGAGGATCAGACATAACCTGTTGGCAACTTTAAGTGAACTACTGACACAATGGCGACACTTCCATTGACATCCACCCAATTCTAGGATCGGGCAAGAGGACGTCACAGAAAGCACCTCCATTTTGGCGGCAGTTCCCACCAAGTTGTTCAATCATCCGATCATTTGAGAGGACGTCACCAAAAGTGCCCTAATTTTGCCCTAAAGTGAATTTCTGTGTGAAAGTTCAAGCCAGGTTATGTCCACAGAGATGCGGAAAAGGACAGAAGATAATAGAGAGAAGATAAAAGATAGAGGATAAAAGATGAAGAACAAGAAGATGTGGAAGTGGTCGACGGAAATGGTGGTTTTCGTCCACTTCATAGGGGATCTGGTTCTGTTTTTGTGGCTTCGTACAAATCGCCTTATTTGCCAAAATTTGCAATTCATAAAAATCAGAATGCACAAGTCTAGCACATAACCTTTGACAGGGCCTATAGATCAGTTAAACTTCTCTACACAGCTATTAACTTCATGTATCACTACATACACAAATAATTTCCCTTAATATGGTAGACTGAACTACCGTGTTTCCCCGAAAGTAAGACAGTGTCTTACTTTCTTTTTATCCCTAAAAGCCCCACTATGTCTTACTTTCGGGGTATGTCTTATATTGGGAAAAAACCACACCAAACCACACATACACCAAACCACACATATATACTAATCCACACATATATACTAATCCACACACATACCAATCCACTCTCACTTAATGCTTTCCTACCTTTCCTTTCTTCTTTCAGCTTCTTTTCCTCTTCTTCTGTTCATCTGTCTTCTCTTCTTCCGGGTTCAGAGGGCAGCGGTGGGCGCGGCTTCAGTGCTGTGCGCCGGGATCTGACAACAGACCCCGGCGCACAGCAGCTGTTGCCGTGCGGATCGCAAGGGAGCAGTATCGGAGGTCTTTAACAGACCTCCGGCTCCCTTGAGTGAGCCGGAGGTCTGTTAAAGACCTCTGATACCGCTCCCTTGCGATCCGCACGATCGCATGGGAGCGGTATCGGAGGTCTTTGCCGGCACCCGGCACCCCTCCAGAGACGGACAGCAATGTCCGCCGCTGGAGGAGCAGGCTCCTCCAGCGGCGGACATTACTGTCCGTCTCTGGAGGGGTGCCGGGTGCCGGCAAATTGGCACCTCCGTGATGAGCGGCACCCGGTGCGGACCGCCCCCCGCTAGGTACGCTACTGAGCTGCAGAGAATCCGTGTTTCCCCGAAAGTAAGACATATGTCTTACTTTCGGGGTACGGCTTATATTAGCTGACCCCTCTGAAACTCCCGATACGTCTTACAATCGGGGGTGTCTTACTTTCGGGGAAACACGGTAGTAGAGTGATAAAACTTGTCAAAAAAGTAAAAAAAGTCCTCAAGCTGTCACTAAATACATTAGATTTCATTAAAAACGCAAACAACAAAGTATTTGATACATTCTATAACACGATGAACCATGAGTAAATCCATAGGTTCAATCCAACTAAGATTTTACACAGGTTGCAATCTTTTAGTCTCCTATGTCTCAAAACTTTTTGTGTAGAACTTGTCAATTACTGGATTAATCAATAAAATGCTAAGAGCAGCTGAGTGCTAATTACTTAAAATGTCACCAAAATCACACCAGCCCCCAAAATGTATGTATTAATTTTCCTCCCACAAAGGTTGTGATCTGTGCTTTTTGCTTGTCTTTGCAGGGCATACATTACTGTAATATAATTTTTCCTTTTAGTCACCAAGGAAACAAACAACGTGAATTCTCTGTACTGGTTATTATTTTAACCACAGTGTTGTTTACAATACCATTTTTTCATTAATTCTTGTCCATTTCATTAAATATATTTCCATTTCAACTTTTACTTTCCTTTGTTGGAAATGTATTTTAAACTCGTACATTTCACCACCCCTCCTTCTGATATCTTCTTATACTACCATGCTGCAAATGTGTGAATCAATGCAATACATGGGCTTCTATTAGTTAATTGTATTCTTATAAAAGTAATGTCCTTGAGTTTTCAATAGCTACGACTGATTTAGATGCCTATGTAAGCTGCTACTTCATTCATAATGAAAGTCTTGCAAATAATTGGGAACCGGGAACTGGAAATCGTTGAATAACTGTTATTTCTCTGTTTTTTTTATCATAATTTTTGTCTTTTTTAACCCCCCCCTTTACTAAGGCTGCTGATTTTTTTTCTGACCAATGAGAAGCACTCATTTTACATGACTGGAGCATCTTGTTGAGTAATTAAATATAGCTTTTTTTTAAATTTGTGCAGCTGTCAGGTTGGTGGTTTTTATTTACAGTAATTATATTGCTATATGAATGTTATATCTGCATTTTCACAAAATGGTTCAATCTAATGAACATAAAAGTAGATTTTAGTTGCAGTCATTTCTTCGTATATATGTCTACTTGTCCAGTATTACTTTTACTGAGTGTCTGTGGCTCATACCTGGGAGCCTTCTTGGTTTAACCAAGAGTTTACAGGTGAGTTTCTTCTTTCTGAACAGATTCATAAAAAATATAATCATATACACATTATTTATCTTTCTTATGATTATACTGGGAGACCACCACACAATGTGGAGGAACTATATATAATGATAGACTGCCAGAAAATGGATGGTTTTCCACCCCCAAGAGACCTTGACAATTAGAAGTAGGTAACGGTCTGCCTGCTCACAGACTTTGGTTACGTCAAGAAAGAGGTATTGATTTTGGTTAATCAATGGATGAGTAATAGTCACTTTCCTATTTGAGATGACTCAGTACATGTAGAAAAACAAAAAACAATTTTGTAAGGATACATTACATGAATTACAGCAGGCTTTTATGAATAGAGAGATTTTATCACCATATGATGCTACCCATTTCCAGACATGTTTTCCATCATCATTGTTATTATTATCAGTAGTAGTATTACCTTTTATTTATATAGTGCCACCAATTTATGGAGCGCTTCTAACAATACTTAATTTTAAGGGGTATGACAAAACACAAATTGACAGACTTAGACAAACTGAACATTTGGTAGAGAGGGCCCTGTTCGCAAGATTGCAATCTAGAAGGAATGGTGTGAGGAGAAACATAAGGTATGGAGAAAGGGGAAAGGTAGTGTGGGAGTTATATAAGGGCAGGTAAGTTCTTGCAGAGATTGTATGTTTCTCTGAAGAAGTGCGTTTTGAGATTTTTCTTGAATATTGAGAGGAAGGGTGAAAGCCAGACATTAGGTGGAAGTGAGTTCCAGAGGTACGGGGCAGCACTAGTGAAGTCTTGTAAGTGGGAAAATGAAGAAGTGAAGAGGAAAGCCTTAGACCATCGGAAAAACATAAATATCTAGTAATATCCTCACTTATCACATCTTCCTTTTCCCGTCTACAAGACTTCATTCGAAATGCTCCATATCTCTGGAATCTACTTCCACCGAACATTCAGTATTCACCCTCCCTCCCAACATTCAACAAACATCTCAAAACTCACTTCTTCAGAGAAGCCGCACCATCTTACCTGCTAGAGCTTCCTTGTCATTGATACAACCACCACACTACCTCTCACCCTTTCTCTGTGCCTTATGTTTGTCACCTCATTCCCTCCAGATTGTAAGCTTGTGAGCAGGGCTCTCTCCACCTAATTTGTCGGTTTGTCTTAGTCTGTCAATTCTCGTCTTGTCATACCCCTTGAATTTATGTATTGTATTAAGCGCTGCGTAAACTGTTGGTGCTATATAAATAAAAGATAATAATAATTTAGTATTTTGTTATGAGGGCAGAAAGGCATGGAGAAGCAGTGTTATGGAAGGCTTTATATGTTAGCACAACGATTTTAACTTTCATTGTTAAGGTTATAGTGAAGTACAACATTGTGTAAGGAAGATAATTTTGGATTGCAGAGAGAGAGTCCAGACAGAGGAATGTCAACCAGAAGAGTGTTGCAATAGTCAAGGTGGGAAATGATAAAGGGAGTGTTCCAGGGTTTTTGTGGCTTCTTGGTTGAGGAATGGCAAATGCAAGAGATATTTTTTTCTAGATGCAAGAGGGATTTGGCATAGGGCTGAATGTGAGGGTTGAAGAAGAGGTTTAAATTGAAGATGACATCAAGGCATTGGGCCTGGTTAGTGGGGAATATAGTCCTGATGTTTATGGAGAAAAATAAATCAGGTACTGGTGTGGAGATGGAAAGAGGGGAGATAATGAGTTCAGTTTTAGATAGATTAAGTTTCAGGTAGCATTGTGACATCCATAAAGAAATAGCAGACAAGCAGTTGGTAATATGGGACATAAGAGACAGAAAGACATTAGGAGAAGACAGGTAGATTTGAGTATCATGCATGAGCCAAGTCAGTTGATTAGTTTTCCAAGAGATGAAGTATAAAGAAAGAACAACAGGGTTGATCCTTGGGGTATACCAACAGAAAGTGGAAAAGGTGAAGATGTCTTGTCAAAGAGGCTCACAGAGAAAGAATGGTTAGACAGATATGAGGAGATCCATATCTCCTTTTATCTCATATACCTACAGAAGAAAGTGAGTCAAGACATATATGAGTATTAGAAGAGATATGTTTTCAAGCATAATTTCACTCCCTCTTATTTTGTTTTAACCGCACAATTTATGTATTTTTCGGAACAAGTGGGTCTTTCTACTTAGTTTTGAATAAAAGTTCTATTGCTTTTTTTATTTTTGCTTTGCCCATAACTTTACCAGAGACCTGAGAGTTTGAGGGTTATGTAGTAGTTTCTAGCACTGTACTCTTCTGAACAGTGTTCCTGGAATCTGTTGGAACCACTCTCCCAGCTTAGGAGTCACAGCCCCGAGTGCTTCTATGACCACTGGTACCACTTTACCCTCCACTCTCCACATCTTTTCTAGTTCTTCTTTCAGGCCCTGGTACTTCTCCAGCTTCTTATACTCCTTCTTCCTGATGTTGCTGTCACTTGGCACCGTTATCACCACTCACCTTAGTCAATACTCTGTGCAGATGTTCCTGTATACAATGTTACTATGTTTTGGTCTGTCTCAGAAGCCTCTCCATATAGTCTGCACCTTAATGCGTTAGATGCCAATGGTCTTGCCTTAGTGCCTGGTCTTGTGCTGCCATCCTCAGTGATATCTTTTAGTGCAGCCCTGTCCAGCCACTGTATTATGTATATATA
>VKOC01035870.1:0-10168 GCA_009364415.1 Spea multiplicata | reverse complement strand
AAATCTATATCCAGAAAAGAAATCGCTTTTTATCGTTCTGTGCGTTTTGGAAAAGTTGGGCTCCGCGGGGACCCCTGGGCCGTCTTGCGAGATCTCTGTCCGTTGGGGTTTTGTTAATCGTTATATCTGACGAAGGGGAGATGAGCGCTCAGGAGCGACGGGTCCTGTCCGTGAGTACGATCTGGTTAGAGTTCTTTGATCAGCGTGGGCCGGGAGCGGCCCCCCATCCCCTGCATGTTCTTTGTTATCAGATGTCGCAGTAACAGGGAGCGATCGCCTCGTTTGATGCGTCCCGACTTTATATATAATCTATATATTTAGGTGTTTCTGTAATGCAGCGACGGGCGCAGATATAAGTGAGATAAAGGCAGGTAGTTATATATACACCGTATATATATATATATACCATATATATATATACCGTATACACCGTATATATATATAGCATTTATACAAATCGTCTTATATTCCTGACCCGCAGTAATTCTGAGGTTATTACACAGCTATCATGACGTTTGCCTCCTTTAATTGGATTATATAGATAGATGTATGGAATAGTCTCACGTTCAGAAATATTTCCTGGAGTGGAGACTGGGCTCATGGGGTATTATTTATACAATTACCCCCCGAAACAAAGAGCTGAACGCAGCGGATGGGTTATTGTGGTCTGGCCCATTTCAGAGCGGGTTAACTGCGGAATAATCACCGCATGTTCCTCGTTTTCAGAGGGATTATTATTGAGAATAACGATAAAAAGTGTGATTAACGGAACCATCAGCCTCTGAAATCGGAGACCTGCAGCCCCGATAGACCTGCGCCGATCATCGCTCCGCCTGGGGACGGTTATGTAGTTAATAGATCACTGATGGCGTTTGGAGAAGGTTCCGGGGGTGAAGGAGGGTGGTTGGGCGATGGAGAGGAAAGCTGTCCTCCAGCCGGTCCTCTCCCTCTCTAACGCGCAGTAACCAGGAGCTGACAAATAACTAAATAAAGCAAATTATCAATGTTTTGGTAAATATTGACGGATGACGACACAATCGATGAAACCATCTTTCTTCTAATCGTTCCTCAGCACGCTGGTGACCCCATGTGGAGGTTTCGGCAGGAGAACCGGTCGTCGGTGTCGGTTTTCCAGGTGGTCGGACTCTCCGATGCCCCGGAACCCCAGATCCTTCTCTTCCTGATGTTTCTCTGCATCTACCTGATCACGGTGCTCGGGAATATTGTGATTCTCACCCTGATTTCCTCTGACAGGCGACTTCACACCCCAATGTACTTCTTCCTCGCCAACCTCTCCATCATCGACATCATCTTCTCCTCCGTCACCGTCCCCAAACTCCTCTCCATTCTGCTCACCGCCCAGAAGTCCATCTCCTTCCTCGGATGTCTCACCCAACTCTCCTTCTTCCAGTTCTTCGTCGTGACCGAGTGCTACCTTCTAGCCGTCATGGCTTACGACCGATACGTGGCTATTTGCTTCCCGCTCAACTACACTCTGATCATGAGCCGAACGGTCAGATGCGGGCTGGTGGTTGGGTGCTGGGCTTGTGGCTTTGTGAACTCAGTGGTCCAGGCCGTTTCAGTCTCTCATCTTGACTTCTGTGGCCCCAACCTGGTGGACCATTTCTTCTGTGACGTGACCCCCCTGTTTAAGTTGTCGTGCTCTGACACTCTGGTTGGGGAGACACTTTTCCTGCTGGTGGTGGCCCTTGCTGGGATGGGGCCACTTATTTTCATCCTCCTGACCTATGTCCGCATCATCGCGGCCGTCACCAGAATCAGCTCGAGACGAGGGCGATTCAAGACCTTCTCCACCTGCGCGTCTCACTTCACCGTGGTGGCTTTATATTACGGCAGCGGGATTTTCAGCTACATATGGCCGTCGTCCACCTATGCCATGGACAAAGACGTCAAAGTGGTGGCTGTACTGTACACCATCATGACCCCCATGCTGAACCCAATTATTTATAGTCTGAGAAACAGGGATGTGAAAGACGCCCTAAAGAAAGCAGTAGGAGTAAAGAGAATAAAATAGAACGAGCGTCCGTCCCGGCCCTGAACCCACCGCTGCCTACACATCTTGGGTTAGGATTAATAAAATGACCTCATAACGGCCTTAAGTGCCCCTAAGCCCAACCCAATTGTGATCTGATATTATAGGAAACCCCAGAATAGGCATCCAGAAGGAACATAATGTGGTCAGGGTGGCAAATGTTTGGGTTTCCATGACCAATAATTGGGGGGGTAGACAGGTGGCTTTATCGCAATCACCGGCCCAGACCCAGGAGTATGTCTGTGACTTCTGGCCCTGGCCGGCCCCTGCCCTGATACAGCTGCCTGAGATTATCTGCCATTCTCTCTGCGGCCCCCGTCTGGTCGCCCGTTTCTCCTGCTGTCAAGACTCAAACCTTAATCAGTCGTCGGTCTCGTCTTAGATTCAGGAGCCGGATGTCTATCCCATGCATGTTTAATCCCCTCACTGTATTACCCTCTACCACTTCTGCTGGGAGCCTGTTCCACTTATCTACCGCCCTCTCAGTAAAGTAACTGACCCTCTAGTGTTAGATTCTGTAATAATAACAAACAGCGTAATAATCGCCCATCGACGAGGAAAATCACGACGACTTTATTCATCAAACAGATCTCAAGCTGAACATCAGTGTCTCCGATATTCTGCGGGGATCGTTTAAAGCCTTTAATTTATGAGTCCCCAGAGACGCGATTCTTGCCTGTTTTTACCCAATTTTGCACCACATTGATAAACTAGATCACAATAGCTTAAGGTGGAGTAGAAGCATGGCTGTGCGCTCAGGAGAGGGGGTAGACATGCAGAAACTTCCATAAAAAGGCACCTAGTAAAAATCTTAATTTGAGCTACTTTCTATCAAAAAGCTGCAATATCTCTCAAACAATCCTCAAACACATCAGCAAGGAACTGTCCCGAGTTTTGGGAATAGTCCCTATAAAACATACGCGAAAGGAACAGCGCTCGTCGGAGACGTCAGGCCAGAGCTCAGGGTGAGATCATAAATCACATACAACGCTTAGATATGGAAAATTACATTTTCGTTAAATATTTATTCTTACGAAACTGTACATATTTACCTCGCTTTCAATCAAATAAAAGGCAAAAAACGCAAAGGGAATCGAGGCTGGGATTTGTTTGGGTTTTTTGTGAAAACAATTATTTTCCCCGAAACGCTTTGTAACAAACTGAAGCGAGTCTCGTGAAAGAAAATGCAGAACTCTTTCTTTATTTAAAAAGCAGCCACTCTCCACGGAGAGCTAAAGGGAAAGAACGGCAGCAGCGGGTACTGCGCAGGCACGAGGCGGCAGCTTCCACCCCCACAGAGCGAAGGCCGAGAGGAAGACTACGGAGACGAGTCGAGAAATATCGGCACGGGCGGCCGCTCGCCGGTAACGGGAAATAAGAAAATAAAACCAAAGCGAAACCTGAAGATTCTATGGGATTTTTTTTAAACGTTCCGATAAAGTTTACATCCTGCGGCCCAGCCTCAGTTACTTCCAGTGTAAAAAAAACCCACAAAAAATAAAAAGAAGTGTGAATTGTGAGCCGACCCGTGAAAAACTACGAGCCCAGACGCACCGATAGGCCGGCAGTGCCCTCTCACCCATCCAGTCTCTCCCTTCCAGCAGCCAACATGGTGGCCAAATACACGCAAACCGCACTCAACTCCAAACAGCCTGCAAACGAAGACCCAGGAGTTGTTCATTATACAGAGTTAGGGTTATGTGGTCCCCTGAGCCTCTCCACCCTGTCGGCCATTACACACAACACAAGCAGCTCGGCTTAGACAATCGCACCCTTATCATTCAGCACAACATGGCTTTTAATTGGTCCCTTTCATAGAAGCTGCAGCGTGGCGTCTTGCAATCCTCTCGGTGCGCCCCGGCGTCCTCCGCTCCCCTGAGTATCACATCAAAGCAATGAAATCCGTGAGGCGTTTACATCCATAACACTCTCACCCCCCCCCCAACTAAAATCCGAATGGAGGTCCCGCACAAAACTGCTTTGGTCCCCAAACCAGAACGTGGCTTGTAATAAAGGCCATTAGCCCACCACAGACATGGCCGACGATCCTCCACGCAGAGCCTTCCCAGACATCATGGCTTCTTCCCTCTGATGCTCTCCTCAGCCACCGATCTCACAAGCAGACCAGAATCCTCAGTTCCGTGTCCCTGAGCGCGGGCTCAACCCTCTCTGCCCAGTCACAGGTCACTGCCTGAGGGCCACGGGATTTTGCAGCATTCCGGGCACGGGCCCTCGTACACCAGCACGTGGCACGCCGCGGAGAGCAGGCCTTGCTTGGGGACTCCTGGACAAGGACGATAAGCTTCCAGGTCACAAATAAGCTCCACTACGTCGTCCACCGTGGTAAGGCGGCTCGGGTGTACAGAGTACACATTATGAACGGAGGGGAGAGGGCGGCCCTTTACAGTCACAAAGAAATGGAGTCCGGGCTGAATGTAAATAACGGTGTCCGCCATCGTGGATTGCTGGGACCGCTGCACCAGCTGGATGTTGGGGCCGGTGGCCGGCAGCACCTCCCAGTGTGCCGGTAAAGGAATCTCAATCAGTTCGGTCATAAACTCCTGCAGGACTCGGTCTAAGCCGCTCATGGCTTGGTAGGCGCCCAGGCTGAAGATCTCTGTGATCTGCAGGAAAAAAGAGCATTAATTAGCAATTCATTTCACTCGATCAACAATCATTTTACTCACAAGTAGAATACCCCCCCCACCCCGCGTACCAGGCTGCGCCAGGCCCAATCAACAGAGATTAACCCCAATAACGCAGCCGCCACTCACCACGGGAGTGCTTTCATCATCGTCATCATCATCATCATCATCCTCAGAGACTAACTCCTCTTCCTTCACAGAGCGATGCAGGTTCTGAGACCACAATCAGAGGGGCAAATATCAGTGACCGACACAAGAGTCTGAGAAAGACCCCCGTCTGCCCCCAACTGACAGCTTCTTACCAGCGGCTCCTCTTCCTCCTCCTCCACCACATACGTGATGCTGTATCCCTCCTTGTCCTCGTCGTCGTCTTCTTCTTTTACAATTTGGGATGTTACCGCTTCTCCCGCACAGCTGCCTTGGAGCCCCTGCCAACACAGGAGAGGAGCCGGAGGGCATGGGTAAAGGATGCCCAAACCCGACCTCAGAGTAACCAAGAGTGCGCGCCAATTACATCGATCCCCCGATTGGTAACCCACCACAGGCTCCAATTACAGTGATCCCCTGATCGGTAATCCACTATGTATGCCAATTAAAGTGATCCCCTGATGGGTAATCCACTATGTATGCCAATTAAAGTGATCCCCTGATGGGTAATCCACCACAGGCTCCAATTACAGTGATTATCTGATCGTTAACCCATCACAGGCTCCAATTACACTGATCCCCTGATGGGTAATCCACTATGTATGCCAATTAAAGTGATCCCCTGATGGGTAATCCACTATGTATGCCAATTAAAGTGATCCCCTGATGGGTAATCCACTATGTATGCCAATTACAGTGATCCCCTGATCAGTAATCCACTACAGGCTCCAATTACAGTGAACCCCTGATCGGTAACCCATCACAGGCTCCAATTACAGTGATCCCCTGATCGGTAATCCACTACAGGCTCCAACTACAGTGAACCCCTGATCGGTAACCCACCACATGCTCCAATTACAGTGATCCCCTGATCGGTAACCCACCACAGGCTCCAATTACAGTGATCCCCTGATGGGTAATCCACTATGTATGCCAATTACAGTGATCCCCCCATCGGTTTCCCATCCGTGTTTGCGCAGGAGGTGCTTACGTCAGAAGTATCCTGTTTAAGGAGCGGTATTGGGTGAGACTCGTCCTGGTCCTGACACTATAAAGACAGATAGGAGGATATAAACATGGAAAAAATAACCATTTCCCACCAGAGCGAGCACCAGACCCACAGACACAGCCCACCCACAACAACACGGAGACCCCAAAACAAAGGCTTCGGAAGTGACCGACCTGAGCTGCCGTCTCTGCCGCCTCCTGCTTCAGATTTTCCAGTAACGCGGGTTGTTTGGAAGACTTGTGGAAGGGAGCGATATTCTTCTCCTGGAAAGACAGCGAATGAGTCTGAGGATGGGGGGGGCGCCACACGGAGAACACGACAGACCCCAAAACTCACAGAAAGACCGCAGCACCCCCACAGAAGCTGAAGCCCGCACAGGACACGGCATGCACACGAGCTCCACACACACAGGACACGGACGTAGCCGGAACCAAAACCTCCCCCGGTCACGCTGTAGGGTCTTGTAAACATTAAGTTACAATTTCTCTTCCGCCAAAGCCCACCATGGCTGCCATCAGGAGCCACACGGAGCTGCAGTTACTCCCAACGGGGCTGTGATGCGGGTCCTCGGAACCACTATAAAGCATTATGGGCGCCGCGCTTTACTGGGAAATGGATGGCCCCACCCACATACTAATAAGCCACACCCACCATGGCAAAAAGCAGGCACTGGCGCCAACGGCACTTCTGCCGTTTTAAATTACGGCCACCAAATTTCGGCTTGTCCCGGCAGAAGTCACACCTGCCACAGTCCACCTTCTGCAGGCAGGCCTCACACTCCCCGCACCTCCGGTTCTGGCGGCGGCCAGCGTGTCGCTGCGAGACAGAGGGGGTGAGGGGCAAAACAAAGCCTGTGGTGAAAAGGTGTTGCCGCCCCCCCCTGGCAGAAGACAGGGCGATAGAAGTGCTAAAGCAGGAGAGGAGGAGGAGAGCCATGCGCAGCAGAAGGCGAGTACAGAACAAGCTCATCCGATAGGCCTTTTTGCAGAAGAAGAGCCGAGGCGTTCAGGCTGCGCAGAAAGAAACGCCAAGGATGCACCGAAAAGAACGCCGGACGCCATCACGTTCTACAGAGATTCCGGACGGCCACCAACCTGGCTGTGCGGAGCTTCCTTTTCCTGCGGTGGCTTCTCATTGGTAACCGAAGACTGTTTCTGGTCAAAGACAGAGAACTAAGAACATTAAAGTTAAACATAAAGGACAATGGAGGCCGATATTCATTGCCTGAGAAAGAAAACACCCCAGTTACCCCAGTCACTACTAAACAATCCAGCGTACTTACTACAGTCATCTTCTTAGTGCCAAAGCTTTTCAGGTCCGAAGGCTGGATAATTATCTTCTGCAAGAAACGAGATCGGAGAACGCGGTTATCCTGCCCTTCATCCCAACATTAAATCCCAGAGCGTTTCTTCCCAAAATCCCCGGTCACCAACAAAGAAGCAGAAGACCTGCTGATGCGTCAAGACCACGGTCAGTCCTGCACTGCTCTTAATACTCTCAGCCAGCGGCTCCCTCACGCACAGACAGTATCACACTCACGGCTGGCTGAGCCTTACGACCTACCTCTTGGTTGTTCCTGCATATGCGCTTCAAACACGTCTTTTTGTTCTGCTGGCCGGGGTTCTGGACCAGCTCGATGCAGACGGAGCAGTCGCCGCAGTTAGTCGTGGAGCAGCAGCCCTCGCAGGTTCCGCAGTCACCGACCTGCAGACGGCATTAAACAGCAGGACGCACAACCATTACGTTTTAAAAAGGAGAGCGCCTTCCGCACCAGCGTCAGCGTACCAGGGAGCCACATGTCAAACCAGCAGCGAGATAATAATAATAATAATAAATTATTTATAATAATAATCAATTCTTTCAGAACCCCTGAAACAAGCAAAAAAAGCAATTTAAACCAAGACCTGCGTGCGGCCGGGAACTTCCCACTACTCAGTTTTTATTCAAAGCAGCAGAACGCAAAGAGTAAAGGACGCGTCTTTACCGCTCACGTGACGCCAGTTACTTCATTCAACCTACACTGGAGCCTCGGCAGAGAATCCGCGAAGGGAAATTAAGAACTAAACTAAGAGTAATAATAAAGAGACGTTTAAAGGAGTTATACAGAATCCGGCAGGCAGGATCCGGCAGGAGCGCGCAGAGAGGTCTAGGATACGGGCAGGAGTGTAATGAACCGGTCGCACGTCTCCTGCCACGCTTCACACGCTGGTGTTAGGGAGACACGGGCAGACAGCCCGAGAGTCTGAATGGACCCGGAGCCCTCGCGTCTGCGGCTCAGCGAACCCCCATTCCTCACTCAGCAGTAAAACCGACTACACTAGGATAAGCCAGCGTGGCCGAGACACTTTGGGACGTTACACACCTTGCGGAGATCCTGCAGGCAGCGCCTCCTCACGCACTTCCACGAACTGCCGAATTCCGGGTTGTGGGAGCGCAGCAGACAAACGGTGCAATAACCACAGTTCTCTGGGACCTTGCAGGCAGCACAGGATCCGCAGCCTACGCTCTGGAGAGAGAGAGTGAGAGTGAGTGAGTGAGTATCCAGAGGTCAGCTGTCTCGTTAGCTAAACTGAACAAGTCAAGTGGGACAGCATCCCGAGTATCAGTCTAAAGCAAACCGGTGCGGGATTCCAACCGCACTCACACTCTGTGCTACTCAAGCACCCTGTACATGACAGCTGGGATAACTCACTCACACTCCTCCCTAAAATAAACATCCAATGCCCGTATGCCGCGCTGCCCCATTCACACCTCTCGGAGGAGGACACTCACTTTGAGATACTTCTGTTCTCTGTTGAAAGCTCGTCTGTAAGCTGAAATAAAACAACCAGCAGTGATTAGTGAACCTCACCATTAGAGGTTATTCTGAGGCACACTCAGCAAACACCAAAACATGCCACACAGCGTGGACTAGCATGGATGACCATGAGACCGGAGCCCCGCAGGTGTGGTAAGGACACCAGGCGTCGCGCCATCTCTTACCTCTGCAGTCGGCGCAGTACCACATTGTCCGCTTCGACTTCCCAAACTCCACTCCAGCAAACCACACTTTACAGCCCTGGCAGAGGCTAAAACAAAAGAGAGGACGACATTTACCGCGGTGCACAGCAGGGAGTCACACTCACCGACCACTCACACCTATCCACTATACCAGACATTCACATCTGTGGCTGCATCCCCATGGCTTACAGGACTAACCCAGCGATCTGCCCCAGACAAATCTTCCATCCCATCGCTTAAATAACCAAAGTGTGACTTCCTTCAGCCAATGAAAAAGCTCGATGCCCTGCGCTGACCCAATTCAAAGCCTTAGTATCGCCCCAGACCAATCACGGCTCCCATAATCGCAAGCAAACCGCGCACCAGCTGGTACCCCCTCCACTTACACCACCAGCTTCTCCTCTCCACCGTTATTGTCCGGGGGCTCCAAGCTTGTGGACAGAGGCATAGAGACGCGCGGTTTTTTGGGTTCGTGTTGGACTGCAGGTTCTGATGGTAAACTTGGCCTCTTAGGCTTCTTCCTCTGAGAAGACAAACCGGGTGGCATCAGCGAAAAGAAGAACGCAACAATCACTCGAGGGCGGCGGGACGGAGAGCTCTTACCTCTGCGTGCGAGATTATGGCTCCGCTCTTAAAGTCAAAAAACGACAAGTCCACCTCGTCCCCTAAAAACTTGGCCAATTCAATCTTACTCCGGATGCGCATTCCTGTGGGACTGCAGGGGAGGAAAAAGAGTTCAAAGTGAAGCCAAGAGCATCTAACTATCTGAACGTATTCATTAAACATGGCCGCCCCCAAACATTGGTCTAACCAGGCGAGAGCGATTCGGCACACGGACCCGGTCTCGGCGCGGAGATTACTGAGTAATAAGCAGCAAATATCCTAGGAATCGCCCAATACGGAGACGTTTCATACAGAAAACATTTTCTAGTTAAAAGGAAAGTAAGGATTTAAAAGTTTGGAAAGATGGGACGGAACCGAGCGCGGGAAAACAGATCCAGACCCCGATTACTGACCAAACACACCAGGAATATGGTCCCCTAATCCATGCGCGG
Source organism: Spea multiplicata (assembly GCA_009364415.1). NCBI lineage: Eukaryota > Metazoa > Chordata > Amphibia > Anura > Pelobatidae > Spea > Spea multiplicata. The sequence continues at coordinate 259 of VKOC01035870.1, read as the reverse complement.
CTGGGTCTGTACAGCTAAACACGCAGGGCCGTTACCTTTGGTAATAAGTGTCCGTGTGTCCGCATGAGGCTCCCGATTTCCGCGTGGCTGCCCTGCGTTTCCATCCTGGACCGAGGATTGGCCAGGCCTCCCAGCCTTCAGACATCGCGACAAGATGGTCAGGAACTGAAATAAGAAGAGGTGCGGAAGGTGTGAGCGAGCGCGAGGCGGTTACAGGCGTGCGGCGAGGCGGTTAGAGGCGGGGCCGTTACAGGCGTGC
>VKOC01035867.1:0-12376 GCA_009364415.1 Spea multiplicata | reverse complement strand
TGCCAGTTCATATGTGAGTTGCCAGGGGAGGGAAATGAGCCCATAGGGCTTCTTGGCGTTACGTGGCCCCTAGAGCAGAAAGAAGGTGCCAGCCCTCCCTTGGCTCTGAGTGTCAAGGTGAGCCATCTGGATGAAGAAAATTCATTTAGCTTTTGTAGTCTATTTTTACTTCCTTACTTCCATATAAGCACACTTTACCCATCTTACTTTCCCACTGTTATCGACCCTCAGATAAGGTTCTTGTTAGGGTACCATTACAAAACTGCAATAGGCAGGTGCTTCTCAGCGGTTTACAGACAAATACATGGCCCTGGGAAGCTGCTCTATTAGCTTTGCCATTCTACTTTGTTCAGGGAAAATATAGCCATAAATCTAAACAGTCATTCAGCCAATTTTAACCAAAAATTAACTGGTTCTTGTTAAATCCTATTTGGATGCTTTGTTTCAGGTAAGATTATGTACATTATAAACGCTGTCAGCTATTGTAAACATACATAGGTACCTTGGAAAGGCTATCACAAAACAGAAATAAAGAAATGAAATTTATTAATAATGAGATCAAAGTTCATGTGCACAAGTGGATAATTTAAGACACGCTCTGTATCTGAGATACAATACAGTGAATTTCCAGGTATGGTTACTATGGTAATTAGATAAGTTACACGTAAACAACTACATATATAGCTATCCACAAACTAAAAAGAAATATGTCAGTAGCATGCCTTTTTAAGTCACTAGTAACCAACACAGTGAATGTTGTTGAAATAATCCCATACTAAATCACTTGCTCTTCAAAAAAAAATCACATCCACAATAAATCTAGGACATTTTATGCTGATGGCACCAATTACCGTGAAGTACAAAACTGCAAAGTATAAGCGGGCTTAACATGGAAGTGCCCTGCTACACTGTTGATTTAATTGATATATTCATATGGATTTCTGTGTGCCAATCTTCCTTTACTTTTATTTTTCCACTGTGTGAGAATATTAAAGAAAGGTAAGAGTTCCTGATTTATAATCATGCATTTTCATTAAAGGATAAACCTAGATAATCTGGAGAAAAAAAACTAGACAGGATTTTTGGATTCCCAGTATCTGTGGTATGTTCTAAAAGGGCGCTCTAGCCATCATATGAACTTTACTGCATATAGAAACACAGAATTTGATAGCAGATGCTTTACAGAGTCAAACCTTAATCAGCCCTTTGTCTCGTTTTAGGTTCAGGATAGCCATATGCCCATACCATGCATTTTTAAATTCACTTACTGTTTAAGCCTCTACCACATCTGCTGCAAGGCTGTTCCACTACTCTCACTGAACTGAAGTAAAGCCTTACAGTACACCTAACCTTCTGACTCTTAATAGATTATGAACTCTTGTTCTCCTCATTTGAAATAAACTTCCCTCCTGTTCTTTGCAAAATCATTTTAAATGCAATGTAAATGTATTCAAATAAGTATTTAAATGTTTCTATCAAATCATCTCTCTTCTCCAAGCTATATGTATTAAGATCCCTTAGTCGTTCCTGATAATGTTTAACCTGCAAACCATTCACCATTTTAGTAGCCCTTCTCCAAGCTGTTTTTAGAATGCCAGTTGTTGTGGAGATGGTGTCTTCAGGACTGGGCAGAATCCCCTCTATGCTTGTGCTCGGTTTCCCTAGCCCCTTGGCTTGCAGTTAATGAGTTGGCCCAAGCACATGTCATGCATGCAATACTCACCGCCAGCCAGTTTCCAGTGCTAGCTTGTTGAGAGTTCCAGAATAGCCGATCTTTTGTCTGGTAAAAGTCTGTAGTTGATCGTTATATAATGCATGTAATTAGGCAGAGACTTTGGAACTTTTAATATCACTTTTTATTTTGGTTCTGATACATAACACATTTGAAGTATCCCCTGCCTATTTAGGCTTAGCACAGAGAATAAAAAACAAACTTCATTGTAATACTCCTTCCATCTCCTTGACCTCCATCTCTGTTTCCAAGCCAACACAAAAATAAACAGGCATACCGTACACAAACACTATAAATTTATGCCAAATGTTCAAAGAAAATATCAAAAGAAAGAACGAAAAAAAACATTGAGGTGGAAAGTGATCTGCTATCTTGGATTTGATTAAGTGTCCTGGAATCTGGAATGTTCCATTCATTCCGCAGAGATCCAAACAGTGCAGCACCTGACTTGTTAATCTCAAGTCAACGTGTAGCAGATTTCTTGCTTTGATGTTGATTTTAGTCCTGAAATGCCTCAATACAAGGGTATGCAGCTGTATCCTCAAGTACAAACCCACAAGAGATGTCTGGTCTATGTGGGCAATATATGATGTAATGCAGGCCAAGGCATGTTGTGGCACCAGGCACCACTTACGTGACGCCATGCGCAGGTGGATGTTCTGCTGAAGATTTTGTGAAACACTGGGAAGTTTGATACCTTGCTTATGGAGTGCATTAAAGTATATAAATACATTTCTGCAGAGCACCCTTTTCTATTTCCTTTTTTGTTTTTATGTATCCATTTATAAACCTAGCTGCATACTTTATTTTGGACACACATAGTATTTTACATTGCAAAAAGACATATCAGTCTATCAAATTCAACCCTTCTGCCTATGCCTCCTGCTTTAGATCTAAAAGAAGCTAGTTAAGCCACTTATGTTCTGCTTCTCTAAAAAAAAATATATATATATCCAGACCCTTTTTGAAGGCATTCTTTGAGAATTCTATAGAGAATCCCTTTCTTTGTTTCTTATGAAACCTGCGCTCTTCCAGTGTCAGAGGATGACCTCTTGTTCTTATTACATTTCTGTTAATGAACAGGTCACTGGAGAATTATTTATAATAAATACCGTGAAGATATTTATACAATGTTATAATATCTCCTCTAAGACGCCATTTTTCTAGCGTATATAAATGCAACTTTTTCTCTCTCTCTTCAAAACTGAGATATTCCAATCCCCTTTGTATCCTTCCTTTGCACTTTTTCAGGTTCCATAATGTCCTTTTTAAGGACCAGTGCCCAGAATTGCACCACATATTCAAGGTGAGGCAAAATGATATCCACCTCCAGTGAATCAATACCCCATTTTATAAATGCTAATATCTTATTTTTGCTTATTTTTTGCTTTTTGTGTTTCTATGCTTTCTCATTAATAGTTTTTCCAAAGGAGATGCCATTTAAAGTATATGTTTTGCGTTGTTATTATTTTTCCAATAATGTATTTTTACATTTGTCTGTATTGGACCTCATTTGTGACTTGCCTGCCCAAATTAAAATGAAGATGACCCCTGAGTTACTTCACTTAATACTTTGTTTCAGTTTGAGAATTTCCCATCTACAATGACTCTATATACTTTTTAGACAAATTTTGGTAATCTACTAAAATGACCACTTTTGGCCCACATGATTACAGTGTATATTAACACTTAAAGTGCACATTTTTAATTTCAGTTGCATAAAAGATGTTGCTTTTGTTACAGATTATGATTCATTGTTGAAAGCCAATCAAATCATCATGTATGCAATAGGGTGTATGTGACATATATAATATAAAATGCATTTTATGTGTATGTGACGTTCTGCGCATATGTGAATCAGTGTGTATGTGAGATAAAGTGTGTGTGTGTGGGGGAAAGAAAAAACTAAAACATTTCCAACATGACTGTAGTAGTGGAAAGACCGAAAAGTATCCCTGATAGCAACCAACTGGTTTTGTTTTTTGTCATATACAAAACTTGAAAAGTTGTGGAAACATTAAATTATTGATTTTTTTAAAATTCTCGTTTAATGAAATATTTTGAGGCAAAAACTATGCCATAATGTTAAACTAAACAACAATAACAAAAAAATATTAACCTCGAGGGATGTATAATAATAAGGTATATAATTTGAGTGTATGCTGTCTACAGACTACATATGCAATTTAGTTTTCCTCCTGTTACTGACATTGTTTTGATGGGAGGATAACCCACTAAGGAAACTATAGTATAATTTGCATGTTCTTATGCATATATGAAGTCATTTATCCTGTCCTGGGAAGGTGACATTTATGAATATGTGCAAATGTTTTAACCATGACATCTGTTTCCATCCAATTTAAATAAAAATCAGGCATACTTTCCATGGCCGAGAGTTATGAATTAAGCTGATATTTACATAGTTTGCACATTTTGTAAAACACTATATCCCTGCATCACAAGATATAATGGTCCAAATCCAATAAATAAAAATTTTCCCCCACTATGTCAAACCAAAAAATAAAATATTTTTGTAAATGTATCCAGTATATCTGGTTGTGCAGACACACATAGCATGCACATGAAAGCCATTTAGGTGACATACACAAAGATTTTGGGATTATACCCCATTCATTATACCAAAGAAACACAATCTAAGCATAAAATACATATTCCTCTAATTGTGTAGCGCTGGTGAATTCACTTGGATTAGCTGTGTGTTTTAATATATTTTAGGGGGTTGACGGCTAATATGCATGTAAGCAAAGAGTGGATGATTGTTCCTGCATGCTGACCTAACAAAACATCGTCTGTCAGCATGCAAGGACTTATTTTAGTAACGTATCCATGGAAACTGCATTAAGCCGCCAGTTTATTGCAGCAAACGCTGCTTACAATAATCAGTAGTACCAATACTTGCAGATTTTTTTTTTAATGAACAATTGTCCATTGTCGACAAGTCTAAGATACTAAGGGTTAATCCATACATTTTGACATAATATAATAGTATAAAACACTGATTTAATTGCAAAATATCTGGTCGTTAAGATTTGTGAGATAATGCCGATGATCTTACCATTTGAACCAAAACAGGGTAATATATGTTAGTAAGAGCCTAGTCCAGATCAGCTGGATTTGTTGATGTTTTGATAAATCTTTCGTATCTGGGTTTTTTCTGCTACCAGTGCTGATCGGAACTTTTTCAGCAGGGTTATGCAAGGTGGGCAGATGGGTTCCTTTTAAAGCCAACCTGGCAAGGAACTGCTTTTCTAAAGCCTAAAAAGAGAACTTAGTCTCACATTCATGAATTATATAACCCAATTGCCTTTATATAAATCATAACATAATCAAAATCCTAAATTCGAATAAAAAATACATAAAACAAGCCAATTTCCCTACCTGTTCAGGGGAATAATTTACATAGTAATATTTCTAAATGGTATTACGGTAATTTAAATCTCAGTTGACCAAAGAATCTAACACACCTAAATATGTGTACAAAAGTGCAAAATATTCAAAACCCATATGTTGTAACTTATAGAGATGTAGAAATAAAACAAATCAATGTGTCATTAACATGATGAACATTGCGTGACTGGTCTATGATTATAGTAGCAGTTCAATTCTTCTGTTTTTTGGCTAGCAGCCATTTTAACTGTACCAGGGAATATCAAGCAAAAAATCACATTGCGCTGGACATTTGATTGCATTGCCAAACATTCTTCTTTGTTAGATTAACAGTATATTGATTTTAATATAATAAAAATCCATGAGCAATGCATTTCTCCTGTTCTGTTAATTAAAACTGAAGCTTCTTAAGCACTGTACCACATTTCTGCTTACAATGCACATTTGCTGAACTATGAAGATAGCTCTTAAATATCTCTTCATATAGTATTCAGTTTATCGGTAGCTACTTTTTTTTTTATATATTTAACAACTTGTGCTCTGAAAACAATTTCCACACTGCATGCCTCTCACCCTAAGCTTTTGCAAGCAGGGTGGATAATAGACCAGTTAGGGATTTCCTGGCTGAGTTGTGGTGTATTCAACTAGCGCCAGATTATCCATAAAGCACACAAGGAACATGCATGTTAAATGCGTGGATAATCTGGCATTGCACCATTGAACTATTCATCCCATTTAGTCTGCCTGTTTTTGCTCATGGAAAAAATCAAACCTTAATCAGTCTTTGTTCTTAAATTAGACCTAGGATAGCTGTATGTCTATCCCAAGCACGTTTAATTCCCCCCACCGTATTAGCCTCTAATAGTACTGCATAGGAGATACGTGGATGGCCTCCCCAGCTCAGTTTGCCTGCTACATGCCTTTTACGTAGGTGGCACTCTAGTGGTTAAAGATAATCTGTTTCAATGAGATACAAGAACACCACTGGTAAAGACTACAAATGGTGTCCTACTCAATTTCCTTTGAAATGCAGTAATATTCAACACAGAATAAATTAATTTTATTAACAATAGTTTATATAATGTGGGACTTCCCTTTTAAGGCAATTGTTAGAAAAATGTTTATATTATCATAAATATTATTGCTGACAGACAGTAGAAAATGTCTAGTCTATGATATATCACGAGTTGTGCCAACAAATCTACTAAGAGGCGTAACCTGCTTAAAAAGTAACCAATCAGAATGATGCATGCTATTAGAAGCAGATAAGAAATATAAGAAGTTATATAAACCATGTAATCCAAACATGTAATTAGACAACGCTTCGACTTTTGTGTGTTGTGTGCCTTGTCTCGATTATGCGCATGATCTAAATAATAAAATAACCTTTTCTGAGGAGAATTCGACCATTAATACAACCAACATTTTGGTGCCCCGTGTGAGGAGGTCCTGACCGGAGACAGGGACGACGGTCCTGAGGAATCGCACCTCAAGAATCTGCATCTGGGGTAATAAAAGTCCTCCAGCTAAGATTGCTGTTAATTAGAGGCACTTCGCGACATCGTCCCTGAAACCGGCAGCGTCCTCCCGAAGATTTAGTACGGTCTTCTCTTCAGAAATGTGAGTAAGAAAAATATTTCTGGGAAATATTATAAGAGGTCAAAGTCTGTCAGGGACTACTGAAATAAATAACTGCGTATGCATTCGATAATGAGAAATAGTACTTGGAGTACTGAGGCTGATCAGAAGAAATGTGCACAGGTAGTTAGTCATTATTTTTGTTGTTTGTAATTGTGGCAATACTGTTGGGGTTGGTTGTGGCTTGTATTATTGTGAATGAGTATCACAAGACCTTAAAGAGAAAAGCTCTTATGGTCCAGGGACAGCTATACCAATCCATGTCACAAATCTTGTCTGAATGACTCTGTCTGTGTGAATGACTGTTCAGGAGTCCTTTACGGCGAACGAACAGTTAATAAGGTTGTTGTTAATACGCCCCCCGGCATTTGTGAGAAGCTCTCTGTGATCAAGTGCTGGGATTGCAAGTGAACAACTTCGCTGCGAGAGTGATTTACATACCTCTACTGTCTATGTACGGTATCTTATAAATACCAAGGGCTCTTTGTTTCACTCTGTCTAGAAGTGGTATCTTATAAATACCGAGAGATTTTCCTTGTTTTCTGCTTTGCGGTGAGATTGTATCATGGGGAAATCCCACAGTAAGGGAAAGAAACAAAAGGATGAGAGTGTTTTCTTGTGGATAAAGAAGAAACCACTGAAAGGAGACAAACAGTTTATGTATAAACTCAATCCAGAAAATGTTTAGGCATAAATTCACATTGTTCAGGTTCAGTGCACTTAAAAATAGAGGGCGAATCCCTCAGGTTTCGGATGGCTGGACCATCCCGGTAAAGTCTAGACTCGGAGTGATGGATTTAAAAGAAACTACGTAGTGACTAAATTAGAACATTCCAAATTCTATACCGTGTTTCCAGCTGGTTTCAGAATCTGTTAAATGTATGTCTTGTCTGTTATCTGTGATCGATCATATATTATATGTAGAGTCGACATTAGAAAAGCTTTTTATCTTTTTATTCTAATGCTTTTATTCAGATGCTTTTTTTCAGAATTAATTTAAATAAGGGTTAATATTTTAAATGCTAGAAATTTATAATTAACACATATTTTGTTTTTCTGTAATTTTTATGATATATCTTCTTGTTTTATTTTGTGTTCAAATTAATTTGCTTAAAGTAACAATATAAGTAACGCACCTCCTTATGGAGTAATCAAGGTCAGATATATCCGTTAACCATGTAGGTGCATAGAACATGAACAGAGAAAGATATTTAAAAAGCTACTGAATGTGTTAAAAGTCCAAAAGAGGATATACGGGGGCTCTGTAACAGTTATCAATTAAATGGTGATGGTGAAGAAATAGAGAGAGCGCGTCGACTAATTTTGAAATCAGATTAGAGTTTAGTAGAACTGAACTGGAATGGGTCCGATAATCTAAATCCAAGACACCCACTCCCAGGGGACAGTGCTGATTTAAATAATCGATTAAATGTTTTTATAACTGCTTGCACAAACAGATGGGCTTGTAACACAAATTGGATGGAGATAAATAGATATAAGCAGCAACTAAAATATATTTGTGTCTGGGACATGCAAAGAGATAAATGTTTACATCGGTAAATATATGGTTAATCTCTGTACAGCGCCGTTGAATGATGTGTTAAAATATGCTAAGTAGTCTGAGAAATGATTAAAGAGAAAGTGAGAAATTTCGTAGCTATGGCAAAAGCAGACAGTCGTACCGAGGTAGAAGAGATAGTTGGGATAGACGGTCACATGGATGTTATAATTGTGGAAAGGAAGGTTATTAAGTAAAAGAGTGTCCCGAACCAGACAAGAGAAAGCAGAATTCCCCAGAGCAATGACTAATACAAGAAAAAGAGATATTAGATCTCAGTAATGTTTATGATGTGCTGTTATTGTCAAATTTGCCTGAAATTGATTTATTTGTAAATAACAAACGTGTAACATTCTTGGTAAATTCAGGGGCTTCGCGAACCCTATTCAATTATCACACCTACACGGGCATACAGAAAGGAACGGGTTAAATTCACATAAAGGGAGTAAAAGGGAGGATATATACCGAAAGCTTATCTGTTCCCCTCCAAATATAATATTTAGAGTCTGAAAATATAATTACCACCAGTGTAATATTATCTGAGGTATGTCCCGGAAATCTCTTGGGAAGAGATCTAATTAAAAAGTTAGGAGTGCACATTGCGCCCGTGGGAGACAAGTTTGATGTTACAGTGAGAAGAAGAAATAATTTTCAAGGACGGCACGATTATTACTACTATGCTTTGAACATAGAGATTACTGAAAATAAGGGAAACCGATAAATCAGAAATGTTTAATTGAGGAACTATTAACGGTTATACATCTACCAAAAGAAGTAGCTGTAATAAAGTGTGCAGCCCATACCAACAGTAAGGATCCTATAGCTCTAGGCAATAACCGTGCAGATATTGAAGTGAAACGAATTGCTCAAGAGATGTTTGCCATAATCACTAATGAAATACAAATCGATCACCAGGTTTTGTATGAAATGCAACAGGCTGCCCCTTTGTCTGAAAAACGATATTGGCCGCCTAAACAAGCGACTCTATGTAACAAAATTTTTTATATTAACAACAAACCAATATTGCCGAAATCATTGTTTCGTTATGCAGCCTTATTGAGTCATGGGCTGAGCCATGTCTCAACAGGAGGGATGGTAGTCATTATAGATAAGGTGTTTACAACATTCGGATTCCAAAATTACTCTAAACAATTTTGTGCTAATTGTCTTATCTGTGCGCGATATAATCCACAGGGAAACCTCAAACCTGCTATTGAGAAGTTCCCCAACCCAGAGTATCCGTTTCAATATATTTGCATGGATTATATTGAACTAAAAAAACGTGAAAATATGAGATATTGTCTAGTTATTGTTGATGTATTAACTAAATGGGTAGAAATATTCCCAACAGCCCACGCAGATGCAGATACAGTAGCCAAGGACATGATAAAAGAAATTATTCCCAGATTTGGAATACCAGAAAGAATATACAGTGACAATGGGCCTCATTTTGTCAATCAACTAATCTCCAGATTTGCACAAGTATTTGGTATACAATTAAAGAATCATTGCGCCTATCATCCTCAGTCAGCAGGGTTGGTAGAAAGAAACAATGGAACAATAAAGAATAAATTAAAAAGACTATATCAGAAACTGGGAAGAATTGGGTTTCTTGCCTACCTATGGTAAAATTGAGTATGCTGATTACACCCAACAAGCAAGGTCTCACCCCATTTGAAGTAATGTACGGGAGACCCTATAGTTTGCCACAGATAAAGGAAAAAGAGGCAAATGATGAAAGGGAATTAACCCTAGCAGATTGTATGGCAAAAATGTTGAATACCAGATTAATACAAACTGTTAATTCTCTTCCAGAAGCACAAGAGCCAATTCCTGAGAAATTGAGCGTTGGAGATTGGGTACTAATAAGGATAATCAATTAAAGAATTGGTCATCACCGAGGTGGGAAGGACCGTACCAAGTACTACTAACCACCCCCACGGCGTGTAAGATAGATGAGAGGAGTTGTTGGATACATCGGTCACGCTGTAAGAAGGTAACACCACTTGCTGGTAGTCACTCATTAAGTCTGGGTACAAAGGGGGGTCCAGACGATAGGTTGGACTCGTCTCAAGCCAGTGAAGAAATCCATTCCCAAAACCCTGAGTTGACGGCCAGGTAGGATGAACGGGTGCTGCCTGCTTATAGTTTATTGGGTAGTGACTGATGCTATTCCTGTTTTTTAAAAAAAAGCCGAGTGGAATGAGAACAAGAAGGTGACCAAATGGGAAGATACCAAAGCACAAAATCTGACTTTTTCATTAGCAGGAGACAGTTCCATTGAAATTGATCTGTGTAAACTGATTCATTGTGAAAATATTGGGCAAGCAAAAAACTACGCTAAGGCCAATGTATATGTATGCTGGATGCCTGAAAAGCCCCCTAAAAAAACAAAGCATAACATCATGTCTTGGTTGGGATTATGCTATGTGGACAACAGCTAGTCGAGATTGGGGATATAATGTACCCGGGGCAAGAGCGAGTAGAATCAAAACAAGATTTTCCGTAAAAGATTACGATCCGAATGTACAACCTTTAATAATTGTAATAAATTGTTATTTACTTTAAAGGAACCTATGAAGACGGATGAGAGACTATATACTATAGGTGTGTGGGTTTCCGGTAGAGACCCGCAGGGAATTTTCTTTTTGTCTTTTCCAGAAAATAAGGTCCAAGCAGAAAAAGAGTTTCAGATCCAGGAAGAAAAACAAATCGAGGAAATCGAGACAGGGGTAATTCGGTACCAATTTGAGTTCTATTGACCAGATTGCCCTGGAAACAGGATTTCATGAAGATAACATTTGGTTGGAATGGCTTCGATTTACTGTAAAGAGTCTAAACAAAGCGAATTGTATAGTCTGTGCAGAAGCCGTCCGCAGTTGGCTACGGTGCCATTTCCATTAACAAAAGAGAATGACCCAGTCGGATTTGACTGCATAATAAAGCTGTTTGATAAGACTTATACCCCAACTGGAAATTGAACTTGTCATACATTAGACTTGTTTTTTCCCAATTACCTCCAACGGTGCAAATATATGAGGGAAATTACACCTGTATGGAACTTCAGGGTAATAGCAGCTATTTTGTTTATAAAGATTTGTCTAATTCACTATGTATCAAGATTTTTTCCACAGGACTGAGACAGCCGACCCAGATCAGAGCAGATATTTGGTGGTTGTGTGGAGACCAAAGCCCTCGAAGGACTAACATCCTTATCAAATGAACGTACCGAGAATGCAGGGATACATAATGTGTTCACCTCTTGGTTAGAAGGATGGTTCGGGCGATGGTCGGGAATGATAATGTCCGGAATAATTACTATCACTATAGTATCCGCAGTATTGATATTCGGAGGATGCTGTTTTATTCCATGTTGCAGAGGATTTTTGAATAAGACAATTGATAAAGCTGTAAATCAGACTATGAACTCCCTGATCGACAAAGAAGAATGTGATCAATTATTACAAGTATCTGAGACTCTACATATTAATGACGTTGTTGACATGAAAGATGAATTATCAGTGCTAATGACTGATACTGAAGATGAGGAGTCTAATATTGAATAATATTTTGATAAACAGGAGGGAAATGTTAGAAAAATGCTTATATTATCGTAAATATTATTGCTGACAAAGACAGTAGAAAATGTCTAGTCTATGATATATCACGAGTTGCGCCAACATATCTACTAAGAGGCGTAACCTGCTTAAAAAGTAAATGATGCATGCTATTAGAAGCAGATAAGAAATATAAGAAGTTATATAAACCATGTAATCCAAACATGTAATTAGACAACGCTTCGACTTTTGTGTGTTGTGTGCCTTGTCTCGATTATGCGCATGATCTAAATAATAAAATAACCTTTTCTGAGGAGAATTCGACCATTAATTCAACCAACATACAGTGTTTGGATGAAAACATGAAGCTAGCTACACTTAGGACCTTACATTTTTGCAAAAAAACTTTTTTGGTTTCTAATTCACCAAAACTGCTTTAAATCATGCCTTCAGCAACCAACATGAAAGTAATGTTGTGGGATG